>CM061140.1:67751326-67976240 GCA_030789695.1 Scilla litardierei
CAGTACTCCAGATATAAGCAATCAATGCGTGAATCTTGGTGTGTTTTCTATGATAGCATACATATGAATTATCAGACATCAGCTAATAATAGAATTTCACCATTTTCATACGGAAAAAGAAGTGGGTTACTATTTCTAAATGCAAAGCAGAACATAGCATATGATATCAAAAACAAAAGCTATGACATGACAAAATTAGCATGCATATTGAGAAAAGCTAACACCACGTCATCGTCATCACAGAAACATCATCTCTAGCAAAAGATGAAATAAATAAAGATAAAAGAAGACAGAACTATTTACAATGCAGCACACAAAGAATACGAAAAACGTGATGCATGGTAAAAAATGAAAAAGTGATGAAAAATGGGTGCAAAAGCGGAAAAAACGTGAAAAAACTAAAAATAAAGGCGATAAAAGCAAAAAGTGTGAGAACTCACTCCCCCAAGCTAAAGGCACAGTGTCCTCAATGTGCAAAGTGTGGCACACCAAGAGACGTGAAATGGGTGGGGTGGGTGAGGATGCATGCATGATAAAAAAAGAAACATAAACAAAAAATATGATGCGGATGTGATGCATGCAAAGATCAGAGTGATGCAGATATATGTCACCAAAAATACACTCCCTCTCTCCCAAAAAAGATATAAAATGATGTGATCAAAACATGGACCAAAATAGTGAGGGGAGGAGGTGGGGGCAAAAAACTCCAGGACCAGCAGAAAATGGGCAGCATAATCGACAAAAAATATCAATGGCATCAAGGGTGTGCCTAAGCTGGTGGTGCTGCACCATCTCCGTCCTGTGGCGGAGGTGGAGGTGGGGGTGGGGGTGGTGGGTGTGGAAGCTGCTGGGTGGGTGGTGGTGGTGGTGGCAGTCGCGTGAGAATCTGAGTCAGGCACGCCTGAATACTGGGAAGTAGCTCAACGCGGTGCTGCACGGCGGAGACTGTGGCAGACAGAGTCCTAAGGTCACATCTGAGTCCACTCATCGCCCCCTCAAGAGCACGAATGCTCTGAAGTATAGTGTCGGGGGAGGTGGTGCAGAGGGACGCACGTGTCTAGGCTGTGAAGGACGGGGCTGTTTGACACGGGCGGTGTAAATAATCGGGCCAGCAGGTATGTGTGGAAAGGGGGCTGTGCTCACTAGTGGATGCCCAGCCTCAGTGTGAGGCTGGGACGCAGGCTGGTACGAGGTGGAAGCAGCAGCAGCAGTGGTGGTGGACAAAATCGGCGACGAGGCAGCAAGAGAGGTCTGTGACGCAGACGTGGGAACAGATGTCACGACATTCTCGAAAAGGATAGCTGCGGTGGAGACAGAAGGGTCGACCTCTGGGGAGGAAGTGTAGGTCCCAAAAGGTGACACCCCAGCAGAGATCAAACTGGATAGGGTCTCCACGACGGCAGCGAAGGAAGACTCGCCGCTCTCTAGTATGGTGGGTGGACGCTCGGGAAGAAGTGAGGAAATAGGCTCAACCGGTATAGGCACAACAGTGGTTGGGGTGGTGGTAGACGTGGTGGACATGGTGGACGAGGTGGACGACATAGCTAGGGTACTCCCAACACCGACAGAAGTGTGGACAGAGGTGCCAGGAGGTGTAGACAGTGTAGGCTCAGGCTGAGGGATCACGGGGTCGACGGGTGCAGGTGGTGCCTACTCAGCTCGCTCGGCCTCTAGCACGTAGGCAGCGGGGATCAGGAGATCCATCATCGAAAGCCAGTCCCCGTGTGTCGGTCATATATGTGTCCGAGCGGGGCTCGGGAGGATCATGTAATCGGCATTAAAGGGACCGTGCAACCATACCCAGTGCCGCTGGCCGTGGGGACGAAGCATATTCATCCGGGCCATAACATCTATCGAGAGCAAAGTGGGGCCCGAAGGTCGACACAAGTCGTCAGGAAGGTCCACGCCGGTCATCAGGGCTAGCAGGGTGATCAGGCCGCCGCAACAGATCGATGAGCGAGCGCTCACCGATACTATGATGCGGTCCAAAAACCAGCTAGAGATATCAATCTCAACGGCAGGGACCATCACATCACCACCCATATACTGAACTCTGGGGCGAGTCATCGTGTAGAGCATATATAGCTCAGGCATAGACATCGTCCCAGGCTCGTACCTCGCAAGGAAGGTGGTCGCCATAAGGCACTGTGCTATGCGGAGGCAGGGGTGGACTATAGCTGAGGCCTTGGCCCTACTAGGGTCAAAGGAAAGTGGTGAACCCGTGATCCGGGTCCAAAAAGCGTGTGGGTCGAACGACGGTGGTGGGATGTGTGTGGGGGCATAGGCGCGGTCGGGCTCAGGGACAGCGGGCCACTGGAAGAATGCACGAAGCATGTCGAGAGTGATCTCACACTCTCGATCCATCAGGTGGAATGTGCATCCTCCAGGGGTCCGGGCTATCGAGCTAAGAACCTCAAGTGTCGGACGGACGTAGGTGTCCGCCGACACAGACAAGAAGTCGCGCCAACCCACGTTGTCGTACAACGTGAGCATCCCCTCTAGTACCCCTAGGTGGTCAAGGTCTGCTAAGTGGGCGAACATAGAGGGCACTATCGAGCACTGGGTGATATGCTCAAATCGGACGCGCTGTGCGTCGTTTCTGAATGTGATCCCCAGCGGCCCGACGGCGGGACCCGGTGGTGGCTGTGCGTGGATGGGATCGGCGGGAAGCGGTTGTGTGGGTGGAGGTGGACTGGGTGGAGGGGAGTCCTCCCTAGTGGCAGAGGGACCCGGATCATCCGGCCTCTTCCGCTTGGCAGAGGCTCCCCCGGCCTAGTGCGGGGCGGCATGTGTGCCGCGAGTGCTCACCCAACAAGAATAATATGCGGCGTGCTAAAAAAATGGAACGAATGTACTTGAACACACCGCGAGAGCAAATCAGCCAATAAGTGCGAAGAACGCCACCTTCGTGGAGCTAAAAGCGCGTCCGAAAGCTCCCCAAAGCTCCCCCAAGATAGCCTGCAAATCAAACAATGATATCAGCGGATAATATTCGAAATACCTGGGGGAGATGGGGTATAATAGATAGATAAAGAAGTTGATTTGAGTTAGGGGCTCAACGAACGTACGGATCGAGTAAAATGGGAGAAAATGGAGCTTAGGGGAAAATTGGGGGGTTGCCGATGGTCGACCGGCGGCGAGGAAGGTCGTCGGAGGTCGGCGAGGCAGTGGGGGGTCGTCGCCGGCGATGTGGGCTCGGTAGGGCCGGCGGCGAGGTCGGATCGGGCGAGTGGGTAGCGGTCGCAGTCGAGGGGAGACGAACAGCCGATGCTCGGGTGAAAAATTTGGGAATTAAGCGTTTTGAAAGTCGTGCCGAGCCCGCTGTCGCTTATATAGGGTATGTTACGACTCGGCCGAATGACGATGTCACTCGGCCGAGTGGCGTAAACGAAAAAAATCTGTTTAAATTTCTCCCCACCACTTATGACTCGGCTGAGTGGCTTTGCCACACTCGGCCGAATGGAGAATCTCCACTTGACCGAGTGGCACAAGCTACTCGGCAATTCTCGCCCTAGGAGGGTATCAGTTTCACTCGGCCGAGTGACTAAACGTACTCGGTCGAGTGGCAGTTAATACTGAAATGCACAAAAAAGACAGAGAGTTGGTTCCATAGACTTCACTGGTTGGTGCCCCACTCGACCGAGTGGGGTCCTTTGCTCGGCCGAGTGGCATATGATACTCGGCCGAGTGGCGTGCTGTTTTCTGCTTCGGGGCTCCGTTTTCGCTCTACTCTCTGTTTTTCTTCCTCCAGTTGGTTTCTTCCTCTTCCTAAGCCTCGAGCGCATTCCTGGAGCGCTCTTCTTTGCCTCGGTCATCCTCCATATGAGAGATCTCATTTTCTCCTCTCCTGTCATAAGAATTAAGACCCGTTGTCAAGATTTTTATGGACAAAAGACTCTAAAAACTAACAAAATCCTAAACCAAAAATGAAAATCAGATAAAAATAATGTAAAAACTGTTGGGTTGCCTCCCGACAAGCGCTCGTTTAAGGTCGTGAGCTCGACCCCTTAAGATATTCGTTTAGCTTGCGATATTGGGTGCATATGAGATGCACCCGTCAAACTTGTCGGGAAGGCCGCTTGGGTTTGGGTCATGATGTTCATCGGTCTTCCTCGATGCCTCATCATCATGGATAATGTTGGGGAATAAGTCCCCCAAGCTAGAGCTTATTCCTATTTTCTTCTTGGCCGGTGACACCGATCTTCCGTTCGGTGGAGCTTTCTTCGGATTTTTGGCCTTTGAGAGCTTGCAAAGCTCTCGTATTCTCGCGACATCAGCGTCGCCATCATCACCATCCGTGGAGCTATCTGGAGGGTCCTCCAATGTATCTTCTTCGCTCAAATCTTGGCTTTCTTCAAAGCCATCATCGTGGAGTGCACCGATGGAGTGGGGGATAGCCTCTTCAATGACTTCATCAAGGAGGTCCACATAATCTAGCTCCTCATAATACGGCATGTGCTTCATAGCCTTTGGTATATGGAGCTTTACTTCAATGTTACCGACGTTCAAGGTAAGAGTCCCTTCCCGCACATCGACGATTACACCCGCGGTGGCGAGGAATGGGCGTCCAAGTATGAGCGATGTGTCACCCTCTTCCTTGATATCCATTATCACAAAATCACAAGGCAAGCATATGCCTCCCGGAACTTGGAGTGGGATGTTCTTCGCGATCCCAACCGGCCTTGTAATCCGACCGTCTGCGAGTTGAATCCGCATGTCGGTTGGCTTCAAATCCGTGCCGGTATTCAACTTCCGGAACATGGTGAGAGGCATGAGGCTCACACTAGCACCCAAATCAACCAATGCTTTTTGTAAGGGGACGCCCCTAGAGTGCAAGGAATCCAGAAGCTCCCTGGATCTTTAAATTTGGCGGGCTCCTTTTCCTTCCTAGCGAACCAAGTTCCTTGTTCCGCGAGCATGATCTTCTCTTTCCTTTTCCTTCCCGTAATCAAGTCCTTTAAGAACTTCGCGTAGGATGTGATTTCCACTATGGCATCAAGGAAAGGGATATTGAGGCTCACCCCTCTCAAGTATTCGAGGAACTTGGCTAGCCTCTTCTCGATCTTAGCTCTAGCTAGCCGTTGAGGGAAAGGCACCGGTGGCATGAATCGGTGCTCATCAATAGGTTCCTCCACTCTAGATTTTTCTCCTTCTTGCGGCTCCTTCTCTTTTTCCACCTCAATTGCCAGCTCGCTCTCTTCTAGAATCTCCACCACGGGTTCCTTGACTTGAGTCATGACGGGAGTTGTATCCTTCCTACCCATTGTCGTAACCGCAACAACCGCGTTGATATGGTCGGTGTTGCCCTGTGGATTTGGCTCGGGTTGAGCCGGTAATTGTTGGTTGTTTCTATTGAGCAACGCAAGTTGCTCCCCAATTTGAGCGACGACGGTGGTAAGAGAATCTTGTCCCGCCTTCAACGTGGCGTTAATCTTTCTCTGCTCCACCATAAACTCCACCACCTTAGCTTCAAAATCCGAACGTGGTTGAGCTTGCGGAGGGTTGGGATTTCTCCAACCTTGATTATACCCGGGTGGCCTATAAGGTCCCACTTGTTGCCTAGGTGGGAAGTTTTGTTGCGGTGGCCCCCTTGGTTGATAATTCGGTTGTGGTGGTGGAGCCCGAGCTTGAGGAGGTTGTTGTGGCAGGGGGGTTCAAGGCACCATCATTATTAGCATAAGAAAAACCCGGATGGTTTCTAGCGGCCGGGTTGGCCCAATATCTGGAATTCCCCGCAACATACTGAATTTGCTCCAAAGCTCCTTCTCCATTCTCTCCTCCTACATACATGGCTTGGGATTGGTCTTGCAAATCACTCATATGGTTTGTCGGTGCGGATGTAGAAGGAGCTCCATGCGGCTCGGTAATGTATTTCTCCAATTTCTCCACTACCTTGTGGAGAGAGTCAAATTTGCTAGCAAGCTCCGCCACGGCCTTGGCCTCATAAATACTTGTGGGCTTCAAGGAGGACGTAGAATGTCCTCGCTCGTCACCCCACTATTGGTTGTTGGAGGCCATCTCCTCTAGCAAGGCCGTAGCTTCATCGGGGGTCTTTGACAAAATGGCTCCGTTGGCTGTAGCATCAATAATCTGTTTTGTGCCCGGTTGGAGTCCATTGTAGAAACTGTGGACAAGCTCCCAATCCTCTATACTGTGATGGGGGAATTGATGCTGCAAGTCCTTGAAGCGATCCCATGCCTCATAGAGAGTCTCCTGCGGTCCTTGCTTGAAGGACATGAGAGCACTTCTTATCTTCACCGTCTTGGAGGGCGGGTAAAATTTGTCGACGAAGGCACTCGCCAATTCATCCCAAGTGGTGAAGATTCCTTCAGCCTGCGTCCTCAACCAATATAAGGCTTTGTCCTTGAGTGTGAAGGGGAAGAGGCACAGTCTGATAGCATCTATGGAGACGCCCGGCATTTGGAAGGTGGCACATTTTGATAAAAAGAGCTGGATGTGGTAATGAGGGTTTTCATGGGAATTCCCATGAAAAGGGTCTTGCTACATCAGAACTACCAATCCAGTCTTCAACTCGAAATTTTTGTCGGTCGCCAACTCCGGCATAGCAATGGACGAGGTTGTGGAGGAAGTCTTAGGCCGAAGCCTATCTCTAATGGAAATGATCCTCGCCATTCGCGCCACCAATTCTTCGGCTATCTCAGGATGGGTCATAAAATTCCCTTCCGTATCGAGTCTCCTCTCCGCTCTGATCCTCCTCAATGTACGTTCGATCTCCGGATCGTATAGTATTTCTTTGGGGTCCGCTATGATCTCGTGTACATGCAAGGAAAAACAGAGTTTCAAAGAAATAGTTAGCACAAAGGAAGGGTAAAATAAAAAATAGAAATAATAAAACAAAAAGAAAAATAGCTAGGTAGGTAGAATCAAACACTATCGCCTCCCCGACAACGGCGCCAAAAACTTGATCGCGCCCCGGATACACACTCAGGACGAGACTCGCTAGTCTTACCACAAGCGCACGGTGTAGCGGCGAGCGGGTATCGAACACGAGGAGGGCAAATGACGGTGTCTTCTTCAATTCACCTGGCTATAAGAACAGTCAAGAAATATTCGCAATAAAGCTGTCACAGTCGTTCAATTGTATAAAGAAAATATCAAATTAATAAAAATGCCTAGGGATAGGGAATCCCCGCTACAAACCGTATCTCGTCATTGTGATTCGTAGGTTTCACAATTGCTAGACTTGAAATTTAGGTGAACTAGTTGCAACTAAATGTAGAACCAAGCTCACGCTCTCGCGCTATTGTCGGTCTATAGCAAACCTAGGGTAGGGTCCAATCTCTTGCAAACCCTAACCTAGGCAAGCTAGCGTGAAGAACAACATCATCGTTCAATTGTATCTCGAGCCCACTCTCGTGCAAACTCGAGCTACGACCTAGGTTGGGATAGTTCCTACCCGTCCAATCTCTTGCAAATGGGTATTGGAATAGAATTGCAATCGAAAACCCTAGTTTCGGTCCAATCTCTTGCAAACCGATTCCAGAGAAACTCAATTGTAACCCAATTCAAATTTCTAGGGCTTCCTATCGAGTTGGGATCTAATCTCTTGCAAATCCCAATCGGTATGAATCCCTAGCTATTCGTATTAAATCAATCCCAAACTAACCCTAATTAATTCTAGTAAGAATTTCACCAATTCATCACAAATTAGAAATAGGGTTCGTAGGGTTCATCCCTACGCCCTAAGACGATAAAACTACTCACAATTCATAATGCAAATCATTAGAAATTCAATAATAAAAACAATAGAATTCATTGCAAAAGACAATATATCAATAAAAATGAGGTTTTTGATAGAAAGAGAGACAAACCAATGAAGATTCAATAGCATCCAACAAAATAGAACTTTTTATCTCTCTCCAAAGAATAAATCTAATCTCCTAAAAAGTAATCAAAAAGGGCTGCCAAAAAATATGAGAAAAAGCTCTCCAAACTAGGTTAAAAACTGGGGTTAAATACCCCCCAAAATCGCCCAAAAAACTGTGACAAAATTGCCCCAGCGCAGCTTGAAAATCGCACTTTACGCTACAGGCAGCGCGGCTCACTCGGCCGAGTGACAAATGTCACTCGGCCGAGTGACGTACCCTGACGGATTCCAGTAAGTCTGGACTTTTGGGGGTCGTCTCCTCGGGAGTCACTCGGCCGAGTGACTTTCTTCACTCGGCCAATGGGATTTGTTCACTCGGCCGAGTCGGAACTCGGGGCTGACTGACAGATTACATTAACTTGGGAATTTTGGTTACCGTCGTCTTGATGCCACTCGGGCGAGTGGTGTATCCGTGCTCGGCCGAGTGGTCTGGCGATGCTCGGCTGAGTACATGCTGATATGGAGTCTGTTGCGTGTCTGATCTGGCTGGCCGAGCGGGCTATCGATGCTCAGCCGAGTACTCCTTCACTCGGCCGAGTGGCATGCTGAAAATGCCCAATCTTCGTATTTTTGCTTCCTCGTCGCTCCTACGACATTCTTTCTTCTTCCACTCCTCTCCAATCGCAGAATTCCCCTCAAAAGAGTCACGGGTGACACTCCGGAGTGGGTGCATCTCAGAATCACTCCAAATCGCTCCAAATCTCCTGAAATACAACAAAACAAGAAATCGTGAAAAGCATCGCAATATTGTCGAATAATCGTGAAAAACGCGATATGGGCGATCTAAATGGCATGCAAACAAGCAGAAAAAGGTGTAAAATATGGAGTGATCAGTTACGCGGGGTGTTTCATTGTCATTGGCGGGAGAAAGACCGCCTCTGACCATCGGGCCAAGGGGAATAAACTTGGCGGTTGACTCCATGGCCACAGCTCACGCCTTTAGTGTAGACATCGAATCCTAGCGCGTGGGAACGGCAGGATGAGATGTTGGGAGTAATCGTTGCGAGCTTAGTGCTCCCAGAGTCGGTCGGTGTTAATGGACATGGGAATGCCCATCGACTGAACCCAGGTAGTCCTAGCGTATCATCCTGGGCACCGACGGAATATCGGGCCCATGTGATGCTATTAGAGGCAACGTCTCACCACTAAACCCTAAATCCTATCGTATTCCTATCTGTCGGTCGTAATAGTGAGAACACGTGATAGGGTGGAAGCCGAAGTCCTAGGTTTTCTTTTATATCGTTTATCCTTCGTATCCATATTCTGTGACAACCATCGATTGTTCTGGCTAGCTCACCCGTAGGGTGAACCAGTTCCTCTTTGACACAAGCATAACTCACGCCTCCCTGTGTTCGACCCCCAAGCCACACTACAACACTGTGCGCTTTCTGTATAAATATTTAAATCTGGTATCCCCAATCCCATTGCACTTGTATGCTCAAACCTAGGGGACGTCAAGCTTTATGGCGACGCTGCCAGGGAGGCAACGTGCTTGTTCATTTTAGGACCCAGTGAACCCTTGAGTCTAGTTCACATCCTCACCTCACGATAATTTTCGCATTCTTCATTTTCATTTTCATTTTCTATTCTTTATTTTCTGTTTTTATCTGTTGCTATCCCATACTTGCTTCACGGGTGTTGTTGCTTTTACATGTGCAGGAATACAAGGAGCCTCGACGACTTGATTCCTTTAGATCCAGAGATCAACGCCACTGTGAGGCGTCTGAACGCAGAGAAGAGAAGAAGAGAAGAGTCTGCAGCCATGGGAGAGAACACTCCTCCCCAGAAGTCCCTGGTGGAGTACTCGATGCCATCCATCGGGTCCTCGTCCAGCATCCAGTCTTCGGCCATCACGACCACGAGTTTCGAGCTAAATCCGTCACTAGTGACGTGGATCCAGCAGGATCAATTTTCAGGGGCACCCATGGAGAGCACAATTGAACATCTGGACTCCTTCTTGGAGAAGTGTGACCCATTCAGGATCAAGGTGTCACAGCTGAAGCTATCCGGCTAAAGTTGTTCCCCTTCTCTCTGCGGGACAAAGCCAAGCAATGGCTTAGGGGAAAGGACCTGAATACATTCACTACTTGGGAGAAGCTGTCAAATGCTTTCTTGACAAAGTTCTTTCCCCCGGGAAAGACAATGAAGCTGAGGAGCGAGATCTCCTCCTTCTCTCAAGCTAGCCATGAATTCCTGCACGAAGCCTGGACGAGATACAAGGAGATGCAACGGAGGTGCCCTCACCACGAGCTCCCAAAATGGCAGATCATAAATCTGTTCTACAACGGGTTGAGGGACGACCTGAAATCTTCGATGGATGCCACGGCTGGTGGGTCCTTTATGTCTAGAAGCGAGGAAGATGCCGGCAACATTTTGGAAAACATGGCATCAAATAATGAGAGGTGGTGTGATGAGCGCGCCACGCCCAGATCTGGGGGCATTCATAGAGTCGAGGACGTCGACAAACTATCTAGAAAATTCGATTTGCTATCAACTCAGATATCGGTGCTTATGGTAGGAGCTGGTGGCGCCAGTACCAAACAAGTAGCAGCGGTGGAAGCGTAAGTCTCGGGAGACTTCGATGGTGGTGATATCTCACCACCGGTGGATCAAACTAGCGCACTTTTCTTCAACCCGACGGGTAACACGTCCTATCCACCAAGGAATAGCTCAAATCTGGCTTATCCTCCCAATAACCGGAACCATCCCAACCTGAGCTATAGGGCGCCATATCAGCAGCCCCAACAACCGCATCAACAAGTATATTAGCCGCCTCGACAACAGCAGCAGCAGTACCAGCAACAGCAGCAGCCACAACAAATGTACCAGTAGTATTCCCCCAGGAACCAACAGCCAATGCAGCAGCAGCAGCAGCAGCCATATGGCCAGCAGTGAGTTATCTCCCCGGTCGAGAGCCTATTGACCCAGTATATTACGAACCAGGAGAAGATCAACTTGTGGCTGGAAATGGGACAGAAGGCCCTAACTGACCAAGTAACCCAGCTGGGGTTGTAGGTGGCAAACCTTCAAAGGGCACAAAACCAATTACCGAGTCAGCCGGAAGTAAATCCAAGGGGGGGGGGGCGAATCAAACATTGGCGCTAACGCATGATCATGTGAATATGTCCGCTATCGTCTTGAGAAGCGGCACACAAATTCCCACTAGGGTGCCGGTAAGGAACCTGAAGCTCCGTTGGTCGATGGGCGACCAATTGAAAAAGCTAATGACGACAGAGCTTCGTCATCAAAGGATATGACTCCGGAGGTAGTCTCTGGGGAAGAGAAGAAGAAGAACGAAGAGGGGGGCTTGAGAGTCTTCAAGCTCGTGGTGCCGTTTCCCAAACGACTTGCCAATGCAAAGATTGATGAGAAATACGGCAAGTTCTTTGCTATGGTCAAGGACTTGAGCTTGCAGATCCCTTTCCTCGAAGCCATAGAGAATATTCCTTCCTACACGAAATTCTTGAAAGATTTGGTGACGAGGGGTTCCAGAAAAGAAAAAGTCGTTCTCACGGCGGAGTGCATCGCTCTGATTCAGCGAGCGAACCTGCCGAAACTCAAGGACCCATGAAGCTTCTCTATTTCTTGTTCAATTAGAGAAGTGAAGATTAACCGGTCGCTCGTCGATTTGGGGGCGAGCGTCAGCCTGATGCCTCTGTCACTATACAGGAGGATAGGAATGGGAGACCTTGAGCCCACCAGTATGACCCTTCAACTTGCAGACCGATCAGTCAAGTATCCGGTGGGGATTGTGGATGACCTACCAGTAAGCATCAGCAGAGTGCATGTGCCGGTAGACTTTGTTGTGATGGATATGTCGGAAGACACTCATATGCCGATCATCCTTGGGAGGCCCTTCATGGCCACTGCTGGCGTGCTGATGGATGTGAAAAAAGGGAAGCTATCCCTTAATGTTGGTGACCAGAAGGTCGAATTTGACTTGGGGATATCTATGAAGCATCCTCCGGATGAACCATGTTAGAATATGCTGGACATTGAAGAAGAAAGAGCTGTAGAAGCTGGAGCTTGGGAGATCCTCTCGAGGAACCCCCCTGATAGCTTGGGGACCCTGGAGGAACTTGCTGGGGTGGAAGAAGAGAAAGCTACTGGAGAAGTGTTTTCCTCCGTGATGACCCCACCCAAATTTCACAAGGCTGCTCCGATGAGGAGAAAAGGAAAATAGCCCATGGGGCTCACCGCTGATGAGATCAGGATCCTACGGAAAGTGGCGGTCGACGCCAATGTGAGGGAGAAGCCCCTGGACATCATCGACGGGAGGATCGTCGAGAAAGTCTACTTATCACCACTGTCAACACCAAGGGCCACCACTCCAAAATCTGAAGGGATGCCAAACATTGGGCATCATCTACGTCCTCCTTGAAAATCATCTACCGGGCGTCGAGCAAACGACGTTAAACAACAGCGCTTCATGGGAGGCAACCCATGTTCTAAACTTTCGTCTTTATTTTTAGGGTTATTTTTCTTATTTCGTTGAATAAATTCAGCAACGGGAGCCTTCGTCAAAAGACTTAGACTATTTTTGAAATTTTGCAGGAAACAAGCCCCCAATCGATCGGTTGAACCCTCAACCGATCGGGTGGGACATATCTGAATATGGCCTATATCTGTTCATCAGCGAACCGCTCGGGTGGAACAAGCTGAGACCGGGTGGCAGATCGTGTGAGAACAGCAGAGCTCTCGGGAAAATTTGGGATTAATTCAACCGATTGGTTGATCTGGAGCTGTGATCGGGTGGCTGTCTGGGTGAAGTCGAGAGTGCTCTCGGGAAAATTGTGAATCGGCCAACCGATCGGTTGAAAACTCAACCGATCGGTTCGCCTGTAGCTGCCATCCAACAACATTTTTCAAAAAATTACCCAACCGATCGGGTGAGATCTCACCCGATCGGTTTGCCTAAAACCCTATAAATACCCCCGACTGAACCGATTCGTTTTCTCTCACCCGACTGCGATCATCCCCTGTCGTTTCGACTGCTCCCACTCTCAACCGGCCTTCCACTTCCCCCAAACGATCTCCACTCCCTCTCAACCAATCTCCCCACATCCTCCTTCTCTCTCTCCATCAATCCCACTCTCTCTTTTCCACATTAAACCCTAATCTTCGCCCTAACCCTAGCCATTCTTCCCCATTTCGAAAATTTGTTGGATCAGCGGGCCGCAACTTCACACTCCCATCAATTGCACATCATTGGGTGTTTTACGAGCAAGGATTAACTTCGCTACTTGGTAAATTCGTTCATGATCTCTATTTTTAATTTTGCCATAGTAATATATTTTTGCTCGATTGTCATTTGGTCGTGTGCACTCATATAGACTTGCATACACTTGCATCACACACTACCATGGCCAAGGACAAGGATAAGGGTAAGGCTATCATGCATGAGGAGGAGCCGTCTCGCAAGAGACGGAAGTCCACACGTCCACCTAGTTCACGTCCTCCTCCTACACCACCTTCACAACCCCAACCCCAACCCATCGTTCCCGTTGCGGGAATACCGTTTCTTGAGTCGTGAACAAAAAGATCTTTACAACCGACTCAATGAATGGTGACACCTAGCCACTAAATTTGCACATGCACACACCCTTATCGATCTCGGAGTTTTCTCCGGGGTCGAGACTTTACTTGCAAATTTAGGTTGGATAGGGTTCCTAAACGCCCATGCACCATCTTACCCCGCCCTCACACTAGAATTCCTATCTTCCCTCAATTGTGTGGCGGGGTCCATCATCGATTTCCGCGTCTGAAATCGAAGTATCCGCACCAACCTGAACACAATCAATAACATTTTTGGTTTCCCAATACTCGGCGGCGACGCTATCCGCCCCTACGATTATCACCGCGACTTTGATGTCGATATCTTTTGGCATCGCCTTACCCTCCACGACCGATACCCTCGAGGCAAGACCAAGGCCTCCTCCATCTTTCACCCCATATTCCGTCTGGTCCACCACATCATTTCTAGCACATTCTTCCCCAGGGATGAGTCCGGGACCGTGACTATCCCTGACCTTTTTATTTTGTGGGCCATGACATTTGATTTTATTCGCGGTGATAACAGGATCGCCTTCGGGGCCCCTTGCATACCCATTCATGGTGGTGCTTGACTTATTCAAAAGTTAGTTGATATTAGCCGCGCCAACAAAGGGAAATACTGTTGTGGGGGCGTCATCACCATCATTTCTTCGCATCCCACATTCAACATCATTATCCCCAGAGATTTGCCACGTGCCGCAGGATCTACACACATAGATCTTGATGTCTTGTGGCACATACACATGATCAAACCCCTCCCCGACGGTCGTTTTACCTTCTACTACGGTCACCCTCCTGCTCCTTACACCATTCTGCCCAACCCTGGTGTATGTCTATCGTTCTTGTGGCAGATTGGACGTTCCCTCCTGACCCAGAGTTTCTAGGGGGGTTACATCTTCAGTTCCGTATCCCGGGCGTACCCAGATCACCTCCCCGTGCCACCCACTTAGGCGAGCAGGACATCCATGCATCCCGAGGAGACCCCCGGGACTGGTCCTAGTAGCGCCACCCCGGCTTCTGTCCCTATCACTACTGAGGCATTCACCGAGGCCCTCTTAGGCCTAGCCTCCGGCACTGTCACCACTTCTCGTGTCTGGCTGGCCACTACTTCTTCCTTTCGTCGAGCCACCTCCGATCGCCTCAGTCTCGAGGCTGAGTTAGCTGCACTGCGTGCTAGCACATCCACTTCGGCCTCCTTGGTCCCATCCTCTTCTATCTTTACCCACCCATGTTTCCTCGCACTGGAGCAAAACGTGGCCGCCATCCTCCGCATCCTTACTCACATTCACGGTCCACCTCTACCCACCCCTCCCCCTTCACCACCTTCTTCACCTCCTCGACGATCTTCACCCCCACCATCACATTCCTCACCTCCTCCGTCACCTACTCGGCGATCATCCCCTCCCACCATCACTTCCATTCCCACCACTTCCTCTCCACACACCGTTTCTGACCCACCACCTCCGCCACCCTCCACTTCCCTCACCCCATACTCGCGTCGCAAGAAATTGTAGGTGCGCTCGAGATCACTTCCCCCTCCATCCTCTCCCATCGCTGTATCTTTCCCATCTACCATCGCATTGATCGCCTTCCTTGCCACATTTCCCACTACCACCGACACTACACCCATCGTCCACACCACCGCCGCACCCATCCATCCACCTCTCTCTCCACTTCTCCGCACACCCATCTCCTCTCCCACCCACTCCCCCCATCCTCTACCGAGGAGGACGAGGACCGTTTCTCTCCTGCATTTTGATTTCTTTTTCTTTTTCGATCTTCCCCCTAGCATATTTCTGCATCATTATGATCATATCATATTGCTAGCATTGTCATGTCCAGCTTGGGGGACATCGAATTTTGTGTGTTCTGTCGTGTTATTTTGTTCTGGTGTGCCTGTTTATATGTGTCGTGTGGATGTGATTTTCTATCTTTTATTTTCTATATTTCTTTTTCCTCTTTTTTTATTTTTATTTTTTAGTTTCGTATGTGTTTTTCTTGTTTTTCATTCTCTTTGTGTCGGTGCGTATTCCCCCCATTTTCATTGCCCTCCCGTATTTACTACTATTGCATTGATGGCAATGCAAGTTTCAGCTTGGGAAAGTCGCACTTCGTGCGTCAGTTGCGTCTTTTTCTTCGTTTTGAGTCATTTTCATCGTGTTTTTCTTTTTTTATTTTCATCTTTTGTTCTCTCTCTCTCTCTCCTAGAGATGACCCATATGATGAATTGCCGCAGAATCTCACACACACACCCAGCATAGCCACGATTATCTCATTCACTAACCCTAGGAAGCCGAGTCCTCTTGCATTTCATGCATCGTGGGTCCACTTTGCTTTTATGTGAGTCGTGTGTCGTGACTAGCTTATAGTGTGCTTCTACTTTGTGATTTTGATTTATATACATGTCCTTGGTTAACCCCTAGATTATCATGCTTCGATTTGAATGTGCGGTATTTGCTTCTCCTGTCTGCTTCTATATGCATGAATATATTTATATCGTATTCTTCAATTCGCATGTGTTGGGATTCCACAATTAGGACTAGGATAACCCATTTAGCCTATGCTATGATTAGCGAGAAATATATCCTTTGTCCAAGTGTTTAGAATCCGAATTCTTTTTGTTTTACTTGGTGCAAATTCCCTCGTCGTGTACCGTTCTCCCACTTGGGAGAGTACACATGTATATATCCCAAGATCACAAAAATCCAAAAAAAAGAGAGAAAAGAAAAACCCAAAAAAGAAAAGAAAAAAGGAAAAGAAAAAAATATGCATAGCCAAAAATCCAAAAAAATTACAAATACCCAAAACCCAAAAAAAATTCCCGTGTGTATTTTTTCCTGTCTACCGAGAATAAAGCGAAGGCGAGAATTTGCACCGAGTGTTCTACTCCACATCTTCTCAACCTCCATCGTTTTCGAAAACACTTGGAATAGGAACTTTCTAGCTATTATCTAGGCGATAGTGTGGTGATTTTCTAGTCCATAGCTGTGGAGTCCCCGACGCATGATACTTTTCTATTCTTACGCTCTTCTCATGCATGCTTGAGCATTTATTCACTGCAATTTCGAATCGAATCGATACTTGGGTCATTCCTTGGGTATGTGTATATGGAGCTTTATTACACATCGTAGATAGTAACACCGTCTGCTAGCACACGACCACACTCACTCGCGCTTCACCGCGTGGGCCCATGACACTTGTTTGGACTAATATTCCTTGGGTTAGCGTTGTGTTTTGTCGTATGCTTGCTTAGTGTGGCGTGTTTGATTTTGTTGGCCCTGACGGACGATCTAGGGTTTTGATTTCTCTTTCTGTTTCTCCATCTCTATTTTTTTTCCTCCGAGCTCCTACTCTCACTCGTCTTCCCTGAGGACGAGGAAGGGTTCGGCTTGGGGGATTTTGACGTGCGTTTATATTTTATATAATCACGCACGACTTCTTTACAATTTTCCGTTATTTTCCGTCGTCATGTACCCACTTTCTTGTGATTTTTAGTTTTCTTTCACTTCTTTGTGTTTTTGTGTAAATGCAGGAGATTGCCAGCGTTGGGGACATATAAAGAAGATATCATGAGTCCCCAGAGCAACGGGAGGAGTCACGCACGATCCAGAGGGTCAAACGATGAAGATTGCTATATCTCAGCCCTCAACCGATCGGGTGGATCATCCACCGATCGGTTGATGCACGCATTGTTGGATATTGGACTCCCCGGATTTGGTTTTGGATGATGAACAAACATAAATAAAATATGAACTAACACTTTGTGAGCGCAGTTATGGAGATCGTCGCCAAATTCATATGAATATCAATAACGACGTCTCGAGACTTCTCAAAGCACGTGATCGTATGCCTAAAGCTTCGTTGAAGCTTATGGACCTTTTTAGAAGTCATGAAGATTCGATCGAAGCTATTGAAGACGGTATCGTCAAGTTTATTTTATAGTCTTTAAGCTTCTTTCGTAGAATGTTAAGCCTTGAGTAGGTCTTACGTTTTAATTCTTCATAACGCTCATATCTTAGATCTAGGATCTTAGTAGAAGTCCATACAATTCTTCCCGAAGCTTCGCGCTTCGATTCGGGACTTCTTGTGCATGTTAGTTGGTTCAAGAAGAAGAACTGACCGACTAGATGGTGATCTAGTCGGTCAGCCAAGCTTCTTGGACCGACTAGTTTCTGTCAGTTAATTCTTAGCTCTTTACTGTTTACAGTTAGTCGGTCTAAGTTGACTCACCGACCGACTAGTTGATGAACTAGTCGGTCAGTGATGCTTCTGTGACCGACTAGTTGAGCTTTCCCTAAACATGCACATTTTCACTTGAGCTACTGTTTATCATTAGTCGGTCTGTGCTCATTGATCGACCGACTAGTTGATGAACTAGTCGGTCAACTTTCCTTCTTGGACCGACTAGTTTAGTTTACTGTACATGCCAAATTTTTCACCATACTTACTGTTTATTATTAGTCGGTCTATGTTCATTTGGTGACCGACTAGTTGATGAATTAGTCGGTCAACATTTGTTCTTGGACCGACTAAGTCTAATTCTTCTCAGACTTCAGTTTTATCTGTTAGTCGGTCCACGTTGAGTAACCGACCGACTAGTTGTGAAACTAGTCGGTCAACTACTCTTCTTAGACCGACTAGTTCCTTAGTCTGTGCTTTGATCTTTTCTCAGTTTACTCATTAGTCGGTTTACGTTCAGTGACCGACCGACTAGTTGATAAACTAGTCGGTCGGTGATTGTTCTTTGACCGACTAGTTGGGTTCAGAAAAGAGCCGTTGGAGCCCTAATTGAAACGTTTTTTTCTCTCTCTCTCTTCATTCCTATAAATACTTGTTGGGCTGCATTCATTGCTGCCAAGGCTGATATTAATGCAAGTTTAGAGATTCAAGAGAAATCAATCCAAGCTCATTCAAAGCTCATTCCCTCCATTCATTAATCTCTCCTAACTCTTACTTCCAAAGAGAGATTCATTGAGTGTGAAGCCTTCCAAGCCAAGTGCTTGATTCTAGGTCACCAACATCCCCAAAGCTCTCCATCGCTGTTCTACATCTTGGAGCTAGGGTTTGGTGCCACTTCTTCCTCAAAATCATCCTTGCCCTAATTCGTAAGCAATACTCAAGGCATAGGTATTTTGTTCGGTAAGAAGTTTCTTTATTTCATTTCATATTTGATTTGTAAGATTCACTCTCGGTTGTGAGAGTGTGGTTGTGATCCCGGGTTGTGGGAGTCACAAATTACATTTTGTATGATTTGACTTGTGGAGGTTTTTCACAAGTATTTCATAGTGGAAATCTTGAGTTAGGGTTTCTAACTCAAGTATCCGGAGGGGATCCGGGTGGTTGGGACGTAGGATCACCGGAAACAAGTCGGGGAGACTTGGGTGGATCCGAACCCAGTAACATCTCTTGTTAGCGTTGTTAATTTTGTGTTGTCATTTCAATTTAAGCTTCCGCAAATTGAATTGGTAGTTGTTTGCGTTTTAATTTGGAATTATACTCCTTATTATTTTAAAGTACTATTCACCCCCCTCTAGTACTTGTGCAGTAGCTTGTAGGGAATTACATTTGGTATCAGAGCCAGATACACAGCTATGTCTGCCAACGACAACAAGACCGTGCGTCCACCTTCCAACTATGACACCTTCAGGAACCGTGAAGGAGCATCTTCGGTGATGGAGGGACATTCCTCTACGAGGCCTCCATTTTTCAACGGTACCAACTACGGGTACTGGAAATGTAGGATGGAAACCTTCCTCCGAAGTGCATCTTTATGGAGGACTACAATGAAGTAGTACATCGAGCCCGAAGAAGAAGACTTCGAGAAATGGACAACCGCGGAGGTCGCCGCGGAGGTAAGCAATGCCAAGGCAATGAACGCCTTGCAATGCGCATTGGAGCCCGAGGACTTCAATAAGATATGCACATGTAAGAGTGCATATCAAATTTGGAACTCCCTCCTCATACTTCATGAAGGGACGAGTCGGGTAAGAGACTCTAAACTCGTAGTTGTAAACAAAGACTACGAAATGTTTCATATGCAACAGGGCGAGAAGATGAAGGAGTATTACGCTCGCTTCGTCGACATCATAAACGAGTTAGAGGCTCTTGGCAAATCCTACACCCAAAAGGAGAAGTGTTCGAAGCTTATCGAAGGACTTCCTTCTTCTTGGGAAAAGCGTACCTTCGCCATCGAGGAAGGTAATGACATGAACAAGTACACCGTAGTTCAACTAATGGGTACTTTAATGTCATACGAGGTACACAAGGATATCAAGCTCAAATTGCAGGAAAAGATGAAGTCCTACCTAAAGCAAGACGAGCCAAAGAAGAAGGCCATTGCTTTCAAGGCCGCTCCATCCACATCCACATCAACCGATGATGAAGACTCGGAAAACGAGTTGGACTTGGAGTCCATGGCACTCATGGCCAAGAAGTTCAACCGTTTCTTCCGAAAAGGTAACTTCAAGAACAAAGATAAATTTGGTTCTACTAACGCCTCTTCCTCTCCTTTATGTTTCAAGTGCAATAAGCCGGTACACATGAAAGCGGAGTGTCCCCTCAATAAGCACAAGGAGAAGTGGAAGGCGCCAAAGTATGACAAGTCCAAGAAGTACACGAAAGGAAACAAAAAGGGACTTGTCGGAGCTACCTTCACCGACTCCGATGATTCTTCAAGCGGTGAGTCGGACGATGAGCACGTGGAGCAAGCGCACATGTGTTTCATGGCAAGAGAGGAGCACGATCAAGGATCCTCCTCTTCCGATGATAGTGATGAAGAAAGCGATGAGGTAACCATGGATGACCTTAGGAATGCTAACTCTTAATTATGGTCAAAATACACTAAATTAGTAAATAGATATACTAAGGTAAAAGATGACCTAGCTAGCATTCAAACATCGCCTAAGACTATCACCACCAACAACGACACCGTTGTTGAAGAGTTAAGAAATGAGATTGTTAATCTCAAATCTAAACTTGAACATGTTAGCATTGAGGATGCGGAAGAACATAAGATAGCGGATTTAACTTCTCGAAACTCGACTTTGAGTATTGAGAACGAGAATCTTAAATCTCGTGTTTATGTGCTCACATCGCAAATATCCACTTTGGATATTTCTTTGCGTTCTCTCAAAGAGAAATATGAGGACACATTGGGCCGAATCAACAAATTCAACAAGGGTAAGGGCCACTTGGATAATATCCTAAAAGATTTACTTCCGGCCAAACACCACATTGGCTTGGGGTATATGATGGGAAATTCATCCAAGTCGGTCACTACTTTTGTAAGGCCAACTTCCGAAGCCTCAACGAGTGGGAGCAAACACTCTATTGGTAGTTCATCTACCAATGGTGCTTCCACCTCGTCCACACCCTCTTTTGGAAAGAAACCCACTTTGGGTGGACCTCCAAAGAAGGGGCATGCCTACATGTACACCAATACCATGCCACGTAGGAACACACGTCCTACTCCACCGGCTCACACATATGATGATTTTTATGCAACACATTCTCGGGCACGTGCACACAATGTGAGACACCCTCATGCACGTGTTCCCTCACATGCATATGTTCACCCACAACATCATATGAATAATTCTCATCGTGCACCATTCCATCATGTTCCTTATGCCTATCCACAACATGCATCACGTAGAAATCAACGTCGAATGCATGCACCCAATAGGATGAGGGCTCCCAAGATTTTCACAATTTGGAGCCCAAAGGACACAAGCATGGACGAAAAACAAATGTATATGAATGCTTATTTTTCGGATGTTGTGCATAGTAGAAATTACGTGGGAAAGTCTAAGTCCAATTGGACTTGGCTTCCAAAGGTCTAATCTTTTGGACCCAATGACCTTGGGTACCATGATATGAAATTCTCTACCTTTAGGTACTCAAGAAAAAGAAAAAGGAAAGGAGCAACAAATTTAAATTTGGCTCCAAGGGAAATTGGATACTCGATAGCGGGTGTTCAAAACACATGACGGGTGACGCTAGTTTGCTCTCCGGAGTGGTTCCCATAGCAAATGGAAACCGCGTCGTATTTGGAGGCAACGAGAGCGGAACCATCATAGGTGTTGGTAAAGTGGGTAACCCTTCTAAACCCCTAATTAGTGATGTTTATCTTGTTAGTGGTTTAAATCACAATCTTATTTCAATAAGCCAACTTTGTGACAAAGGTTACAAAGTTAGCTTTGCGAAAGGATTGTGTCACATTTTAAGAAAAGATAATGATAAATTATTATTTTCCGGAACTCGTCATAAAGACATTTATATTTTGGATCTTCCTAAGTCTTATGAACAATGCCTCGTTGCCAACACAAGTGAACAACACTTATGGCATCGACGCTTTGGACATGTGAACTTTGGAACACTATATAAGCTTTCAAAATTAAATTCCATTAAAGGTTTTCCGAAGCTTGTTTTTGAAAAGAAAAGTTTTTGTGATTGTTGTCAACGTGGCAAGCTTCCTAAATCTTCATTTAAACCTAAGAAAAGCATTTCTACTAAACGGCCACTAGAGCTATTACATCTAGATTTATTTGGGCCAACTAGAGTTGCTTCATTAGGAAATGCTAGATATGGACTTGTCATCGTAGATGACTATTCGAGATTTACATGGGTATTTTCATTATGTAATAAAAATGAAGCTTTTGAAAACTTCACAATTTTTGTTAAGAAAGTACAAAATCTCTTAGGAACCACCATTGTCACTATTCGTAGTGATCATGGAGGTGAATTTGAGAATGAGTCTTTTGAGACATTTTGTGATGAAGTTGGTATTACTCACACCTTCTCTTTCCCTCGTGCACCTCCTCAAAATGGTGTAGTTGAGAGAAAGAATAGGACGCTAGTGGAGTGTGCTCGCACTATGCTTGATGATAGCCAACTTGGCCATCAATTTTGGGCGGAAGCGGTACACACCGCTTGCTATGTGTTTAATAGAATACTTTTGAGGCCCGGCACTAAACAAACTTGTTATGAATTGTTGTTTGGTAGGTTGCCTCAAGTTAAACATTTTCGTGTTTTTGGTTCGAAATGTTTTATTAAGAACACGTATGGTAGTTTGGACAAATTCGATCCAAGATCCGATGAGGGGATTTTTGTTGGATATTCTTCGCGTAGCAAAGCCTACCGGATATTCAACAAACGAACCTCAACGATCGAGGAGTCGCTTCATGTCTCATTTAATGAAGGATTTGTTCCAACTAGAATTTCAAATGATAATGACTCTATGGATGTTTTATGTGATTCGTTTGATAATTCTAAGTCTAATAATTCTATTGATTCTATTGAGACTAACCCAACTAATGAAGTTGTTGAGAATGTTCCTAGTGATCAAGGTATTCCCAAACGGCTTCATACCGTTCGGGACCATCCTCATGAGCAAGTCATTGGCAATATCTATGATAGTGTCAAGACGAGATCGCAAGTGAACTACTTCGCTCATTGTGCATTTGCCTCCTCGATAGAGCCAAAGAATATTAATGAAGCATGCGAAGATAGCGCTTGGATCTTAGCCATGGAGGAGGAGCTCATTCAATTCGAGAGAAATGAAGTTTGGGAGCTTGTTCCATTGCCATCGAAGAACCACACCGTCATAGGGACAAAGTGGATCTTCAAGAACAAAACCGACGAAAACCAAGTCGTCGTCCGGAATAAAGCTCGGTTAGTTGCTCAAGGCTATCGACAAAAGGAAGGTATTGATTTCGAAGAATCCTTCGCTCCGGTAGCTAGATTAGAATCAATTAGATTATTATTGTCTTTTGCATGCCATAAGGATTTTAAATTATTTCAAATGGATGTTAAAAGTGCATTTTTAAACGGAGATGTTGTCGAGGAAGTTTACGTTTCTCAACCTCTGGGCTTCATAAATGAAAAATTTCCAAATCATGTTTTTAAACTAAAGAAAGCGCTTTACGGCTTAAGACAAGCTCCTCGAGCTTGGTATGATCGCCTAAAGAATTTTCTTTTGGATTTAAATTTTAAAATGGGAGAAGCCGATTCTACACTTTTTGTTAAGCATGCGAATAATGATATAATTTTAGTTCAAATATATGTTGATGATATCATTTTCGGTGCTACTAACTTTGCTCTTTGCGAAGAGTTTTCTAATGTTATGAAGGAACAATTTGAGATGAGCCACATGGGTGAGCTCAAGTATTTCTTAGGTCTCCAAATTCGCCAAATGGACGATGCAATCTTCATCCACCAAACGAAGTATACGGTGGAGTTGCTAAAGCGATTTGGAATGGAGAGTGCTTCCGGGAAAAAGACTCCAATGAGCACGACAACGCATCTTGATAAAGATACGGGCGGTAAAGATGTAGACATTCGTCTATATCGAGGTATGATAGGTAGCTTACTTTATCTTACCGCAAGTAGGCCCGATATTATGTTCGCAGTATGCGTATGTGCTCGTTATCAATCTCAACCTAAGGAATCTCACTTAGTAGCGGTAAAGCGTATTTTTCGCTATCTAAGTTACACTTTAGATTTTGGATTACTTTATCCGAAATCTAGCACATATGAGTTAATCTCATATAGTGATGCCGATTATGCGGGATGCAAATCCGACAGGAAAAGTACTAGTGGCACTTGCCATTTTATAGGAAATTCTCTTGTCTCTTGGTTTTCCAAGAAGCAAAATTCCGTATCACTTTCAACCACCGAGGCGGAATATATTGCCGCCGGTGCCGCGTGTGCTCAAGTTCTTTGGATGAGACACACACTTAAAGACTTTGGTATTAATTGTGATACTTGCCCTATCATGTTTGACAACCAAAGTGCAATATGTCTTTCCAAGAACCCGGTACACCATTCCCGTTCGAAACACATAGATGTCCGACACCACTTTTTAGATGATCATGTTGCTAAAAAGGACATCATTTTAGTGTACGTTGAAACCCAAAAGCAAATCGCCAATATTTTCACGAAACCCCTAAAGGAGGACTCCTTTGTGCGGTTGCGTCGAGAATTGGGGATTATGGGTGAATCCGAGATATAGGATTCATGTTTCATTCAATAATTTTGCATGCTATTATATCTGGCAATATCTCATTCATGCTAGAATTATTGGATTTTTCGGGAATTTATGTGATATCTTGAGTTTTCGTTCGATTTGTGCGTAATCATCAAATTTCTGTTTTTCGATGTTTACTGGGGTAGTTTAAATGATTATTGAGAGTTTTGCGATATATCGTCCAAGTGTTTTGAGGAGAGAACTTGATTATCATTTTTTTGGACTTTGTTAGTCGGTATCAGTTCAACCACCAACCGACTAGATGTTCATCTAGTCGGTTAGTAGAAGAACTTACACCGACTAACTCAAGCTTATTGAGTTTTCTTTCCATCTTAAACTCTTTAGTCGGTTCATGTTCAGTGACCGACCGACTAGATTGAGAACTAGTCGGTCAGTAAATGAACGCAGACCGACTAAATCTTGTCAGTAAATCTTGGATTCAGCCACTGTTTGCAACTAGTCGGTTCAAGCTCATTGACCGACCGACTAGATCATGATCTAGTCGGTCAGTGCTTGAACTGTGACCGACTAGTTGTGCCAGGGGCTGTTTGGTCATTTGCGAAATCGACCGACTTAAACTCAGTTTAGTCGATCGATTTTCATTCTAATCGATCGAAATATCTTCTCTCTCCGCTCAAAACCCCGACCTCCCTCGAGACCCTTCGTCTTCCGGCCACTTTCCGACCATTCCCGCCGTCGCCGTCCGCCGACCTTCGACCTAGGGTATCTTCTCTTCCTCCCTCTCCTATATAGGGTTCGGTTTCAGCTCTAGGGTTAGGTTGTTCAGTTGATTTCATCTCCTAGGGTTTCGATTAGGGTTTTTCTAATTCCGATTTAGGGTTTCTTCATTTCCGTTTGATTGTGTCGTGTTGTGCCGAGATTATGGCCCGAACACGTATCCCAATCACTCCGTCTAGCCCCTCGCCGATGACCGTAGAACAAAACCCTTCGGATCCCGAGCATCCAACCCCTCCGAAACGCCGTGCCAAGACCACTCTTCCTTCGTCGTCTTCGCCTCCTCTCAAGAAGAAGAGGACGACAACATCTAAACCTAGAGGTCAACCGAAACCCAAACCCAAGCCTAAGCCAAAGGCCAAAATTCTTGCTTCTGCTTCTTCGTTCCATACTCCTACCGATTCCGATACGGAGTATAACCCCGAGACCGAGACTCATAGGGAACCCACTCCTCCTATTCATCCCGAGTCTAGCACCCACCCTCGTACGTCTACCCGTAAGCATAAGGGAAAGGGTCCGATGCTGGTGGGCGGTGTCGATATTTCCTTATGTCGCGATGACCCTTTGTGTCTCGCGGCGTATAACCGTATCGAACATTGCCCGCTGCTTCTGGAGCATTTCGTCCAGTTTAGCGACTTCATAGGGTTAGCTGATCTTCTGTCGTCGTCGGGTCTTCTCGATTACCTTCGATATGACCCGAAGGCGAATCCTCACCCCTACCCTAGATTAGTGAAGCTTTTCTATGCGAATAGGATCCGGGGTCAGTACGATCAGACCCACTCTGTTGAGACGACCGTTTTGGGGACTCCTATAGTCCTCACTGCGGAAATCTTAGGAGAGATTTTGGGTATCTCTTCGTCTGGCCTTCTTCCTTCTGATATCTCGGTAGATGATATTTCTTCTCTTGATCAGACTATCCTTTCAGAGATTTTCCATCAGATCCCTCCTGCCATGATTGGCGTGCCATCTAAATCATTCAAGCCAAATGCGTGGGTCCTAAATCTGATTCTGAAGTCGTGCTTGCTTCCCAAGTACGGCTCCTCATCTCTCCCGTCCCAGCCATTTTTGAAGCTTATCTATGCGATCTTCATGGGGAGCTCGATTAATTGGGCTCGAATTATACTCGATAAGATTGACTCTTTCGAGTGTATTTGAAAGTCCAATAAATCGGCTCATATCCCATTTCCATGCATGTTGACCCTCGTGTTTCGTCATTTTCGTGTCACGTTGCCTCGTGACGATGAGCGTCCCCTTGGTCCTCCCCTGAATGCGACGGCCGTCAAGAAATCTCTTGCGGCGCTTCGTCACGTTCAGAGGACGACACCTTCAGCGTCTGTCCCTGCCTCTGCCAGTGCCTCTGCTACTCCCGTTGCCACCCTGGATGAAGTCCTACGGATACTTCGTCGTCACGAGTCCCGCTTGGCTCGTACCGAGGAGGTAGTCTGCCGTATGGCTCGTCAAATGGGTGTTGAGCTTCCTCCTTCCGTGTCTGAGGATGAGGAGTTTGATGAGATGGCTGAGGAGGACATTGAGGAGCTCTGTCGTGCTTCGACTCGTGCCCCCGAGGGCACTGCTGCTGGTGCTTCCACTTCTGGTGATGCTGTTGCTGCTTCTTCTGCTGGTGCCCCCGAGAGCACACCTGTTGCCGCCACTCCTGTGGTGGATACTCCGACTGGTGCTCCCGAGGCCACTACGGTTGCTGCTTCAGAGGTTGCCACTTCAGTCGTCTCTCCTGCTGATCTTCCGGACGTTCTTGCTGATCCAGTCACCTCCTCTGCTCCTGCTGAGCCCGCAGTTGCTTCTGATCCTCCCGCTGCCTCTTGAGTTGCTTCGAGGCCTCTCCTGATACTCTTTGGATGATATATCTAGTTGTGAGAGTTGTTGGGTAGGATAGTGTGGGTGGCTATGTATTTTGGATCTTTTTGATGATGTCTTTTGATATGTTTAATGATGATGTAATTTTTTTTTGTTTGTTGACACTCCGATATTTTGTGATGTATTTTTGTGCCCCGATCTGTTGATCGTCGGTATATATATCGGTGATGTACTCTGCTTCATGCATTATATATATATATATATCAGTTGACATTTCATTATTTTGTGCAATGTATAATTTTTATGTCTCTGATGTTTGATTTCGTCGCTCGACGATATTCACTTGGTTTAATAGAAATTTCTTCTATGAAAACATAGAATTGTTTTCCATGCACTAAATTAACCAAGAAATGTTGATATTGGATAGTATATTCCATAACTCAATTCGTTAAATTGATTTCAGTTTTGATGATTTCGTTTTACGATTTTTCGACGTTGGTATCTTTGACACGCCTTGATACTATTCGTCTTTTTCTCTTTGGTGTCACTTGAACCTTCGTCGTATTCTACGACTCCCGTGCTTTTTAATTTGAGGCCATTGTTGTTGTCGTTGTTATCCTCCCGCTCTTTTTGCTTATGCCAAAGGGGGAGAGATATAATAATAACGAACGATGTGCCAAATGAAAATTTAAAGCATTTCTCCAAGAATCTAACTTGATGTGTTAGATTCAGGGGGAGTTAAGATAAATAAATGGATTTTCATATCCGATATTTCAATAACCTTCATTTGGTATTTCAATAATTCAATAATCGATTCTCATTTAATATACTTCACTCGTCTGCTTGATGCGTATCACTTTTGTTTAAATTGGAATTAACATGTCATCAATGCAGGGGGAGTAAGTAAATTTCATTTGAATTATTATTTTTGATTATTATTTATGTTAGTTTGTCATCACCAAAAAGGGGGAGAATGTTGGATATTGGACTCCCCGGATTTGGTTTTGGATGATGAACAAACATAAATAAAATATGAACTAACACTTTGTGAGCGCAGTTATGGAGATCGTCGCCAAATTCATATGAATATCAATAACGACGTCTCGAGACTTCTCAAAGCACGTGATCGTATGCCTAAAGCTTCGTTGAAGCTTATGGACCTTTTTAGAAGTCATGAAGATTCGATCGAAGCTATTGAAGACGGTATCGTCAAGTTTATTTTATAGTCTTTAAGCTTCTTTCGTAGAATGTTAAGCCTTGAGTAGGTCTTACGTTTTAATTCTTCATAACGCTCATATCTTAGCTCTAGGATCTTAGTAGAAGTCCATACAATTCTTCCCGAAGCTTCGCGCTTCGATTCGGGACTTCTTGTGCATGTTAGTTGGTTCAAGAAGAAGAACTGACCGACTAGATGGTGATCTAGTCGGTCAGCCAAGCTTCTTGGACCGACTAGTTTCTGTCAGTTAATTCTTAGCTCTTTACTGTTTACAGTTAGTCGGTCTAAGTTGACTCACCGACCGACTAGTTGATGAACTAGTCGGTCAGTGATGCTTCTGTGACCGACTAGTTGAGCTTTCCCTGAACATGCACATTTTCACTTGAGCTACTGTTTATCATTAGTCGGTCTGTGCTCATTGATCGACCGACTAGTTGATGAACTAGTCGGTCAACTTTCCTTCTTGGACCGACTAGTTTAGTTTACTGTACATGCCAAATTTTTCACCATACTTACTGTTTATTATTAGTCGGTCTATGTTCATTTGGTGACCGACTAGTTGATGAATTAGTCGGTCAACATTTGTTCTTGGACCGACTAAGTCTAATTCTTCTCAGACTTCAGTTTTATCTGTTAGTCGGTCCACGTTGAGTAACCGACCGACTAGTTGTGAAACTAGTCGGTCAGCTACTCTTCTTAGACCGACTAGTTCCTTAGTCTGTGCTTTGATCTTTTCTCAGTTTACTCATTAGTCGGTTTACGTTCAGTGACCGACCGACTAGTTGATAAACTAGTCGGTCGGTGATTGTTCTTTGACCGACTAGTTGGGTTCAGAAAAGAGCCGTTGGAGCCCTAATTGAAACGTTTTTCTCTCTCTCTCTCTTCATTCCTATAAATACTTGTTGGGCTGCATTCATTGCTGCCAAGGCTGATATTAATGCAAGTTTAGAGATTCAAGAGAAATCAATCCAAGCTCATTCAAAGCTCATTCCCTCCATTCATTAATCTCTCCTAACTCTTACTTCCAAAGAGAGATTCATTGAGTGTGAAGCCTTCCAAGCCAAGTGCTTGATTCTAGGTCACCAACATCCCCAAAGCTCTCCATCGCTGTTCTACATCTTGGAGCTAGGGTTTGGTGCCACTTCTTCCTCAAAATCATCCTTGCCCTAATTCGTAAGCAATACTCAAGGCATAGGTATTTTGTTCGGTAAGAAGTTTCTTTATTTCATTTCATATTTGATTTGTAAGATTCACTCTCGGTTGTGAGAGTGTGGTTGTGATCCCGGGTTGTGGGAGTCACAAATTACATTTTGTATGATTTGACTTGTGGAGGTTTTTCACAAGTATTTCATAGTGGAAATCTTGAGTTAGGGTTTCTAACTCAAGTATCCGGAGGGGATCCGGGTGGTTGGGACGTAGGATCACCGGGAACAAGTCGGGGAGACTTGGGTGGATCCGAACCCAGTAACATCTCTTGTTAGCGTTGTTAATTTTGTGTTGTCATTTCAATTTAAGCTTCCGCAAATTGAATTGGTAGTTGTTTGCGTTTTAATTTGGAATTATACTCCTTATTATTTTAAAGTACTATTCACCCCCCTCTAGTACTTGTGCAGTAGCTTGTAGGGCATTACACGCATATCCGACCCAGACGAAGGCTGAAGTGAACCGCAGCTCAACCGACTGGTTCGTCGACCGGTTGAATCCAACAGAGCTCTCGGCCATTTGAAGCTGAATTCCAACCGATCGGGTGACATCTCACCCGATCGGTTCATCTGTAGCTGAATTTCCCAAACGATGACCCGGAGAGCTCAACCGACCGGTTCGCTGATCGTGTGAAATCGATAGAACTCTCTGTCTTTTTGGAGATAATTCCAACTGATCGGTTGAATACTCAACCGATCGGTTCACCTGATGCTGCATCTCTCAAATCGACGACCCGATGGCACCACCTGCTCTCCTCAGGGCCCGGTTGAAGCTTCTGAAGCCGTTAGCGAAAGCGCCAAGCAGCTCACCCGATCGGTTGATACTTCAACCGATCGGGTGACCTCGATTTCTATATATAGTTGACTTATGGTTGCTGAAAACGACTCCTGTTATTTTTTCTATCTTTTTTGTATTGCGACGGCTGGAATTTTATTTGTTTTTGTAAGTGTTCCGATTACTTTGAAACTTCAATATTGTCTTAATACCATTGCTAGCATCTCATTTCAATTGCTTGATCATGATTTCCACCGTTGATTTTTGTTTAGATTGCATTTTAGCTATGAATTGTGAGTAGTTCCCAAATCTGGGATTTCGGTGGAAATCCCTTCGTGGGTTCTCCCTAGAGCGACCATAGGAATAGGATTTCGATAGGGATTAGGAATTTAGATGGTTACGCAGGGTGTTTCATTTTCATTGGCGGGAGAAAGACCGCCTCTGACCATCGGGCCAAGGGGAATAAACTTGGCGGTTGACTCCCTAGCCACAGCTCATGCCCTTAGCGTAGACATCGAATCCTAGTGCATGGGAACGGTAGGATGAGATGTTGGGAGTAATCATTGCGAGCTTAGTGCTCCCGGAGTCGATCGGGGTTAATGTACATGGGAATGCCCATCAACCAAACCCGGGTAGTCCTAGTGTATCATCCTGGGCACCGACCGGAATATCGGGCCCATGGAACGCTAGGTATCACCCTTAGAGGCAACGTCTCACCTAAATCCTATCGTATTCCTATCCATCGGTCGTAATAGTGAGAACACATGATAGGGTGGAAACCGACGTCCTAGGTTTTCTTTTATATCGTTTATCCTTCATATCCATATTCTGTGACAACCATCAATCGTTCGGGCTAGCTCACCAGTAGGGTGAACCGGTTCCTCTTTGACACAAGCACGGCTCACGCCTCCTTGTGTTCGACCCCCAAGCCACACTACAACACCGTGTGCTTGCGGTATAAATATTTAAATCTGGTATCCCCAATCCCATTGCACTTGTATGCTCAAACCTAGGGGACGTCATCGTTTTATCGGGATGATTGGCCTGCTGGGGGAGCGGTACCCTACCTCTAAAGGCGATCAGAGCGATTGGCCTGCTGAGAGAGTTGACCCCAGCTTTGTGGTTGATCGGTGCCATCGACTGGCTGAAGGGGTTGCCCCTAGTCGTATGGTCGATCGTTGTGATCTGCATGCTGGGGGACTTGCCCCCAGATTTTTGGGCGATCGTTGTGGTCGGCTTGTTGGGCCGGTGCCAAGGGAATGTCCCCGGGTTGTCGATTGAATGGATGTTCAGCCTGCCGAGGGGTTGCCCTCAGTCTTAAGGTCAATGGGTGATCGCTCTGCTGGGGGACTTGCCTCCAGCCTTATGGTTGATCGGGTGATTGGCCTGCTGGGAGAGTTGCCCCCAGCCTTATGGTCGATCGGGTCGGTTGGCCAACTGGAGGAGCTACCCCCAGGCTTACGGTCGATCGATGGACCGACCTGCTAGGAGAGCTGCCCCAACCTTACGGTTGGTCGGGCTGCTCAGTGATTCGGAGTGAATATTGCATATTTAACCCCCTATTTAGCCCTATTTTGTGCTCATATGATGCTTTATTGGTATCTAATACGTTCGTATTTTCAATATTATCATTTATTAAAGAAGCTATTTGATTTGTGCACAAAAAATGAATTCTATTGAGTATTTATGCATTTTTATATTTTTCATGGCAATGTCTCGATCTCACGATTCCAACGACTATTTATTTGTATTTTTCTGAGATCTGTGCTAATTACTATGATTTTTTGAATGCAGAATACCAATTTAATGGGGAAATACGCAAGTAAATACAAAAATATTGTCGGCAACCAATCCGCAGCCGCCACTTGGCACGATCCTCGACGTTCCCGCCTCCATCCTACGGTTGCAGCGAGGCACCATCAAGATTAATTCTCGACCGTTCGATCACGATCGAACGGCCGTCGTTTCGTTTCATCACGCAGCAGGCGGGAAACTTATGGGCCACGTGGCCTATTTCTAACCGTTGATTCGAGATCCAGTGGCCCAGAAAGTGGAGCGACGTGGATCGCCAGGATCCGTTGGATTTCCATCCAACGGGCACGACGAGCTGAGAGGCGAACGCAGCGCGCGAATTTGGATTGCCACGCGGCATCGATCGAACGGCCTGCCGATCGATCAAACGGCTACAAATTTTTCCGACGCGTATTCGGAATGGATTGCATATGGCGGTGACGCGGCCGAATATTGACCGTCGATTTCTTATCCGATGGCTGAGATCATGAGCAAGCGGGCGAGCGGGCGAGCGGGCGCAGATCCGATCCGCGGGGACACGTGTCAGCTCTCTATCGCATCCCGCTTTGATCGAATGGATGATGTTTGATCCGACAATTGTGTTTGGGTTTTAGGTGAAATGGGTGCGGGTTTGAACCCGTTAGGCGCCCCAAACCCGCAATGCTATTATATAAGCGTATTTCTAGGGTTTTGGGGGGTATTCTGGCGTATTTTGGGACTTTTGGAGCGACTACTGTGCGTATTTCTCCAGGGGAAAATTCTGAAAAATTCCAGAGGCTATTCTTCCTATTCTACGGGAGATTTGGGTTCTAAAGTGGAGATTTGGTGATAAATTCTTGAACTTATACCCCGTATTTGGTGTATTTCATTGTATTTTGGCTATTAAAACGATGTATTTGGCTATGAAATCTGATTTTCTTTGCACCATGCGTGGCTAATCTCCTTGTGCTATGGTTGTGAAGTAATTAGGAGTATGTAGTCGCTAAATTTCATGTCTTTAGCCCTATTATCATGTCAAAATTGCTCGTAACATTGATTTCTACAACGTATTTGTTGGGTATTTGCCTATTGTCGATATTGTTTACATCCCATATGGCTAGGCCCTGACAAGGCTAGCCAACTCATGTTCACTAATCTGAACTTATTGTTGTGTTTATCGTTTAATGAAATCAATGTTGCTAGTGATACGTATATGGCTATTTTGACTAGTTTTATCGTTCTATCTTCCGACGTCTTCACGCCTTGACCGGGTGAAGCGTTGAGTTATATAAAAGACATGATATTTCAGCGATTATAAACTCCTAATGAAACCACAACCGTAGCACATCCATCTCATATGTGTTGGTGTTGACGTAGTTAGGGTGTCGTGATTATTGATTTCTATATATTTTCGCCCTATTTTAATTGTATAGTCGCGTGCTTCGTCAATTTCTAGTCATTTATTGTTTGAGTATGTTATACGGAGACGTGTGCATGCTTGAGACGAATCTGATCTTTGCGAACTTATTCGTGATGCGTGTTTATTTTCCTTATGAAGTTGACGTTGCACGTGATTAATTCTTTGGCACGTTTCTATACGCTTGATCGCCATACTTTCCGACGTTCTCGTGCCCTGACTGGACGAAACGTTGAGTTATAGAAAAGGTGTTGATAATTATTGGTTGCACACACCCTAACGAAATCAAACCCAACACATACTCCCCATATTTGTACCCCTACCGAAGTCACCGTAAATATTGTAGGATTTTCTTTTCTTTTTCCAAACTCTTGATACCTTTGCATATACTTGAAAGGTGGTTGGTCATCATTGTATTATTACTCTTTACAGATTGACGTTCGTAGTTTTACAGGTCAGTTGTCCCGTGGATTCGATACCTGGACTCACCAGGATATCACTTGCACGATCTCCTACGCTTGGGAGTAGTTCTCACATCATTTGAGACGAGGCAAGTTTTTGGCACCGTTCCCGGGGATAACAGTACTTGTAAGCTACGATTTTAGTTCGTTGGAGGAACATTCGGTGAGATCCTTCCATCTTATAGTCTAGATTTTTTTTTGTTATTTTATTTTTTTGTTTTCTTTTTAAAAATGGAATATTTAGAACACATGAATTTTTATCGCACAAACAGTTCGTATGATGCAGAGTATGAAATTGCACACAAACATATGAAGGAGAAGCTCAAGATCGTTGGTTTTAATCAGACTGATTGTGAAACTTTCTTTCAGGCCTGGAGGAGGTTCACAGAAATAATATCGAGCTATCCGCAGCATGGGTTTACAAAGAAAGAGCATATGGAGTCCTTCCTAGGTGGACTACGACCACAGCTGCAGGAATTCTTGGGAGCCATGACGCCGACAGAGGCATGGAAGTACATGGAGTCTTTACAAGAGAACGAAGAAATCATGAAAGAGACTTCAGAGTGCAATTCAACGGAGCCTTCGAGCCTTGATCAAGGAGAGCAAAGCGTAGACGTACCTTTGCAACACTTGAAAGAGGAAGTTCAACTACTTATTCAGACACAGGAGGCCACGTCCCATCAATTCCAAGAGAAATTCCTCGCTCGGAGTCGACAGATTCAGTAATCTATTGAAAATCTTAAGCTGATTTCCACTTGCTTAGAAGAAAATAAATCTTTTGAAATTAAATTTCCAGAATCTAATGTGAGTTTATCTTCTATTGCAGGTATACCGAGCGAGCCATGTCACGATGAAGTCACGAATGAAAACATTGACATGGCAGGAAGTGTGTGCAAAGTAGAGGATGAGCGAGCAATTTTGGATGAACAGGAAGAGGAGACGACTAGGGACATTGGTTTAAAGAATATCTCTATGGAGCCCGAACCATTCCCTTCCCCAGTTTTTTCCCAAGATCATTTACCACTCTCCACATTGACTGAGCATCATACCGAGCGTAGTGCACATTTTTCAGGGAGTTGTCATCACCATGCTCTATTTTACTTCACCTATTTTGATGACTATATTTGGAATATGTTTATGGCGAAGAATTTTAAAATAATTTGGACTGACATAACTCATCTCTTGCAGGACATTGGTAAACAGCTTATAGAGATGCTTGGAGTTGTGTTGCTGGAGTCCAATTTAGCTAAAGGAGGAAGATTACTCGCCGAGGAGCGCAAGGATCAAATTGAACAACTTCCTCCACCATTAAAGATTCATGATCCGTCATTTGAACACGGTGTGTTCTTTCCAGTAGCGTAGAATTTTATATGCTTTCTAGGATGCTTGCTTGAATAAACTCGTACCCCTTTCGATATTGAGGACAATGTCCATCTTTAGTTGGGGGGTGTGTATGAGACCTTAGGATTTTTTTTCAAAAGCATTGCATAAGGAAAGAATAAATCACCAAATCTCATCATTTATATCTCCTTCTTATACCACAAATGCGGATGATTATGCATTAATCGAGTTCTAAAAATTGTTTATGGCTTGATTAAATTTTTTTTCCTTCATGGAATTACGGTTAATATGCTATTCATGAAAATTTTCAATTTCCATGATTAATATCTCGAAATAGTTTGAATTTATTTCATGCTTGCTAATGTGATGAAAAAGCTTAAGTATACATGATCTATTAGAAAGTCTTCAAGTTGAAGAGGAATTTGGCCGTTGTTATTAGTGTTTATGTTCTAAAAATGGGTATTGAGTTGCTTAGGAAAAGAAAAAAAGAGAAAAAAAATGAAAAATTGCAAAAAAAAGCTTGACAATGAATAAGTGTGTCACTTGATAAATAACTTGGTTGGCTCGAGTAGTACAGTCCGAGGGGTTCTTTTTGGCCTAATGCCCTATTATCGTCTGATTTGGGAGCCATTGACCGGAACCTCACTCATTTGATGGAGCGATCCAAGTTATACCTTTTTCTACGAATGTTGCTTGATGCGCATTACTCAGAACTAATAAAAGAAAAGAAAGGTGAATATACTAAGCAAATTCAATACCCATGATTTGAATGATCGTTTTGAGATGCCAATTCCTTGGAAACAAGAAAACTAGAGAAAAACGATGTGTTATACTTTCGCTTGCGCAAAACGATGCTTGCATGTTATTTATTCAAATTAAACTAGAGAAAATATCATGTGATTGATCTTGTGCATGGATTGTGTATATTGATGATCTCAATCATGTTGGAAAGTGTATTATTGGGCCATGCCATAAGCAATTGGTAGAATTTATTATTTTACCAATCATCCGTATTCATCGCTCTTTTTGCTAGAGACTAGCAAGTCGCTAGTTGGGGGGTGTGATTCGGAGTGAATATTGCATATTTAACCCCCTATTTAGCCCTATTTTGTGCTCATATGATGCTTTATTGGTATCTAATATGTTCGTATTTTCAATATTATCATTTATTAGAGAAACTACTTGATTTGTGCACAAAAAATGAATTCTATTGAGTATTTCTGCCTTTTTATATTTTTCATGGCAATGTCTCGATCTCACGATTCCAACGACTATTTATTTGTATTTTTCTGAGATCTGTGCTAATTACTATGATTTTTTGAATGCAGAATACCAATTTAATGGGGAAATACACAAGTAAATACGAAAATACGGTCGGCAACCAATCCGCAGCCGCCACGTGGCGCGATCCCCGACGTTCCCGTCTCCATCCTACGGTTACAGCGAGACGCCATCGAGATTAATTCTCGACCGTTCGATCACGATCGAACGACCGTCGTTTCGTTTCATCACGCAGCAGGCGGGAATCTTATGGGCCACGTGGCCTATTTCTAACCGTTGATTCGAGATCTAGTGGCCCAGAAAGTGGAGCGATGCGGCTCGCCAGGATCCGTTGGATTTCCATCCAACGGGCATGACGAGCTGAGAGGCGAACGCAGCGCGCGAATTTGGATTGCCACGCGGCATCGATCGAACGGCCTGTCGATCGATCAAACGGCTACAAATTTTTCCGAAGCGTATTCGGAATGGATCGCATACGGCGGTGATGCGGCCAAATACTGACCGTCGATTTCTTATCCGATGGCTGAGATCATGGGCGAGCGGGCGAGCGGGCGCGGATCCGATCTGCGGGGACACGTGTCAGCTCTCTATCGCATCCCGCTTTGATCGAATGGACGAGGTTTGATCCGACAATTGGGTTTGGGTTTTAATTGAAATGGGTGCGGGTTTGAACCCGTTAGGCGCCCCAAACCCGCAATTCTATTATATAAGCGTATTTCTAGGGTTTTGGGGGGTATTCTGGCATATTTTGGGACTTTTGGAGCGACTACTGTGCGTATTTCTCCAAGGGAAAATTCTGAAAAATTCCAGAGGCAATTCTTCCTATTCTACGGGAGTTTTGGGTTCTAAAGTGGAGATTTGGTGATAAATTCTTGAACTTATACCCCGTATTTGGTGTATTTCATTGTATTTTGGCTATTAAAACGATGTATTTGGCAATGAAATCTGATTTTCTTTGCACCATGCGTGGCTAATCTCCTTGTGCTATGGTTGTGAAGTAATTAGGAGTATGTAGTCGCTAAATTTCATGTCTTTAGCCCTATTATCATGTCAAAATTGCTCTTAACATTGATTTCTACAACGTATTTGTTGGGTATTTGCTTATTGTCGATATTGTTTACATCCCATATGGCTAGGCCCTGACAAGGCTAGCCAACTCATGTTCACTAATCTGAACTTATTTTTGCGTTTATTGTTTAATGAAATCAATGTTGCTAGTGATACGTATATGGCTATTTTGACTAGTTTTATCGTTCTATTTTCCGACGTCTTCACGCCTTGACCGGGTGAAGCGTTGAGTTATATAAAAGACATGATATTTCAGCAATTATAAACTCCTAATGAAATCACAACCGTAGCACATCCATCTCATATGTGTTGGTGTTGACATAGTTAGGGTGTCGTGATTATTGATTTCTATATCTTTTCGCCCTATTTTAATTGTATAGTCGCGTGCTTCGTCAATTTCTAGTCATTTATTGTTTGAGTATGTTATACGGAGACGTGTGCATGCTTGAGACGAATCTGATCTTTGCGGACTTATTCGTGATGCGTGTTTATTTTCCTTATGAAGTTGACGTTGCATGTGATTAATTCTTTGGCACGTTTCTATACGCTTGATCTCCATACTTTCCGACATTCTCGTGCCCTGACCGGACGAAACGTTGAGTTATAGAAAGGTGTTGATAATCATTGGTTGCACACACCCTAACGAAATCAAACCCAACACATAATCCCCATTTTTGTACCCCTACCGAAGTCACCGTAAATATCGTAGGATTTTCTTTTCTTTTTCCAAACTCTTGATACCTTTGCATATACTTGAAAGGTGGTTGGTCATCATCGTATTATTACTCTTTACAGATTGACGTTTGTAGTTTTGCAGGTCAGTTGTCCCGTGGATTCGATACCTAGACTCACCAGGATATTACTTGCATGATCTCCTGCGATTGGGAGTAGCTCTCACATCATTTGAGACGAGGCAGTCAGCCAGCTGGGGGAGCTACCCCCGGCTTACTGTCGATCGATGGACCGGCCTGCTGGGGGAGTTGCCCCCAGCCTTACGGTCGGTTGGGTCAGTCAGCCAGCTGGGGGAGCTACCCCCATGCTTACAGTCAATCGATGGACCGGCCTACTGGGGGAGTTGCCCCCAGCCTTACGGTCGATCGTCGTGATCAGCCTGCTGGGGGAGTTTTTCCCAGCCTTACGGTCGATCGTCGCGATCGGCCTGCTGGGGGAGTTGCCTCCAGCCTTATGGTCGATCGTTGCAATTGACCTACTGGGGGAGTTGCCCGTAGCCTTACAGTCGATCGTCATGATTGGCCTGCTGGGGGAGTTGCCCCCAACCTTACGATCGATCGTCGTGATCGGCCTGCTAGGGGAGTTGCCCCCAGCCTTACGGTTGATCGTTGTGGTCGGCTGGCTGGGGGAGTTACCTCTAGCCCTATGGTTGATCAAGGGGTCTGGTGTGGCAGAGCAGGAAGGAACATGATTGCTTCAGTGCGAACTTGCATTTCATTCCTTGAACCGGGAATACATTCAAAAGGGAAAAAAGCAGGGAAGATAATGGAGAGCTAGTCTCGCCTGGGGAGAGGAGCGACGGCTGATTGTCCCGCCTTCTCACTCTTTGATGCATAGAGCAGTCTAGACGACGTTCACCTTTTTTTCCTTTGTCCATCTGTTTGGACGTCCCCTCTCCGGGGTTTGTCTTTGGGTCATCGACAAAGTTCTTTAGATGCCTGCGACTGATCAGCTTGTCTACGTCTTTCTTCAGGTGCCAGCATTCTTTGGTGTCATGGCCGTTGTTTTTGTGGTACCTCCAGTATTTTTCCTCATCCCTTCTGCCACCCTTCATCTTCAGGGGCTGCTTGTTGATGTGGCCCTCTTTCTGAGCCTGCGTTAGGACGACGTCCTGAGTGGAATTCAGTCTGGGGGTCGCTCTTCCTCCTTGCGTTGCTTCCCCCTTTCCTTCTTCTCCTGCTTGTGGTCTTCCGGCTTGCGACACTCGCTTTCGTCCCGCTTGGAGCCCCACTTGGCTCCTATGGGGAGACCTCCTTCCTCAGCTACCAACGCTTCTTTCGTCAGCATATAACGCTCTGCATGGGCTATCACATTGACAAGGTCCCTCGCGGGTTCGTTGTGCAACAACTTCTTTAAGACCTTATGTCGGAGTCCCTTCTTCAGGACCGTTTTCACGACCATCTCGGGGCAACTCTCCACATTCAGCCTTTCGACGTTGAAGCATCATATGTAGCTCCGTAAGGATTTGCTCGGCCTCTGTATCACATTGAACAGAAGCTCCGCGTCTGGCTTTATTTGTCGGTTGGCCATAAATTGCTTGCAGAATTTCTGGAAGATGTCCTATAAGTTGTTGATGGAGCGGTTGGGGAGGCTATGGTACCAGCTTCTGGTGGACTTTCGGAGGGTAGAGTTGAAGCAATGACAGAGTAGGGCATCGTTAGCCCCTTGAAACGCCATAACTCCCTTGTAGTCCATCACGTGATCCTCTGGGTCCCCCGTGCCATCGTATTTTTTCAAGGTCGGCACCTTGAACCTGGACGGTACCCATGCATCGGTAATGCTCCTTGCTAATGGGCACCGATCATCCCTGAGGCCTCCCAGGTCTCTCTGGCCTGCTGACGCTGTGATGCAAGGGCTGGGTTGTCCCGGTGGGCTGATGGTGGTTCGGGGGAATCTGCCCGATGCCTGATTCGACCGGGGATAGGCGTTGGTCATTGAGCCTTCTCCTCCTGTTGCGATATTCCCAGCCTCTGTGCCTCCTGCAAGGGGGCTCTTGCTTCGATACCGTCGAACCTCGACGGCCTGATGGTCGGGTGATCGTCGATGCACCGAGCGTGGTCGCCTGGACGAGGCCGTAGCCGACTCGCCCCTGGTCCGTTCAGGCCTTTCGTCCGCCTCATCTTGGAGTGAGGTGAGGGTGAGGGATCGCACCTGGATGAAGTTCGGTATGGTGAATGGTTGCTCCAGGTTGGCACCCCCGTCGTTATGATCGGTGACCACGTCCGATCGCAGTAGGGGGCGGTGTCCTTGTTGGCTGAGAACGGTCGCCAAGCCCCTCTCTGGGAGGCACGGGCTACCAATAAATTATTGGATGGTTGCTGCCAGCATTTGGAAGTGGGCGTGCATCTCTTGGGAAAAGAGACGGAGTTGTTCCTAGGTCACCGAGTGTGAGTCGCTGGTGCCCTCGGTGGTGTGGATGTGCCCGTTTTCGGGCTGGATGTAGTTGTAGAGTATTGATTCCCCGAATTTGGTTTTGGATGATGAGCAAATATAAATATCGTGTACTAACTGTTTTGTGAGCGCAGTTATGGAGATCGTCGTCAAAAGAATACGTACATCAAAAGCAACTTCTCAATACGCATGATCGTGTGCCTGAAGCTTTATTGAAGCACAAGGAGCAATATTGAAGTCAAGAAGAATGAAGATTGAAGCTTTGAAGACGGTTCGTCATGTATTATTTATTGTCTTCTAGCTTCATAGTTTAGAATGTTAAGCCTTGAGTAGGACTTACATTATAATCTTCATTTCGCTCATGTCTTAGAGCTAGGATTATCATAGAAGCCATTAGAAACTTTCCCGAAGCCTATCGCTTCTTCCCTCGGCTTCTAGTGCATCTTAGTTGGTTCATGTAGGAGTACCAACCGACTAGATGACGATCTAGTCGGTCGACAACTCTACTTGAACCGACTAGATGTCCTTGCTCATTTCAGCTCATTCCCTGTTGATCAATTAGTCGGTCAAAGAAGTGTCACCGACCGACTAGATAACGATCTAGTCGGTTAGGAATCCTTCTTAGACCGACTAGTTGAGCTTGCCTCTGAACAGCCTGAGTTACTGTTTCGAGTTAGTCGGTCAAAGAATGTTTGTCGACCGACTAGTTGAGAAACTAGTCGGTCAGCATTTGTTCTTAAACCGACTAAATCAACTTGAAGTCTTCCTTCTATATTTCGACTGTTAGTCGGTCAAAGATCATTTACCGACCGACTAGTTGTGAAACTAGTCGGTCGGCAAGTCTTCTTAGACCGACTAGTTGTCATCTCCTGTACTTCGACCTTTTGGTTGTTCAACCGTTAGTCGGTCTACGTTGTATCACCGACCGACTAGTTGATGAACTAGTCGGTCAGTGATCTTTCTTTGACCGACTAGGCTGGTTCAGAATAGAGCCGTTGGGAACTTTTCCAACAAGATTTTCCTTGCCTCTATAAATACAAACCTGATTCGTTTGAGGCTAGAAGAGAGGTCCAATATACAAGTAATTTCAGACCTAAGAGAAGAGTTTTCTCAAGCTAATTCTAAGCTCTCTCTTCTCACCAAGAATCTCTCCCTTCACTCTTTGAGCAAATTCCTCAAGAGAGATTCTCTCCATTGTGAGCCTTCCAAGCCAAGGGCTTGATCCAAGGTCACCAACTCCACCCTGGGCTTCCATTGCTGGTCAACTTCTTGGAGCTAGGGTTTGGTGACATCTTCTTCCTCAAAATCCCTCTTTGCCCTAATTTGGTAAGTATACTCAAGGCATAGGATTTTGTGGTAAGTGTTTCAATATTTCATCGCATTTGATATTTGAATTGTTCTCTCGGTTGTGAGAGAAGTGTGTGATTCCGGGTTGTGGGAGTCACATTTATATTGTGTATGATTTGGTCTTGTGAAGGTTTCTCACAAGAATTTCATAGTACTAAATCTTGAGTTAGGATTTCTAACTCAAGTATCCGGAGGGGATCTGGGTGGTTGGGACGTAGGATCACCGGGAACAAGTCGGGGAGACTTGGGTGGATCCGAACCCGTTACATGCTTTGTTTGTGTTTGTTAATTCTTGTTGATTGTTGTTTATTCCGCATTGTCGTTTGTTTCTTGCACAATAATTAGGAATAACTATCTTGATTATTTTAAAGTACTATTCACCCCCCCTCTAGTACATGTGCAGTAGCTTCACAGGGCACTTCAATTGGTATCAGAGCCAAGGTTAAAGCTACAAGGTTAAAGCTATGACGAACAACGACTACAACGTCTTCAAGGATCGTCACGGATCGTCTTCTGTTATGGAAGGGCAATCCTCTGTCAGGCCTCCTCACTTCAACGGTACCAACTATGGGTACTGGAAATGCCGGATGGAAACATTCCTCCGGAGCGCTTCACTTTGGAGAGCCACATTGACAGAGTATGTCGAGCCCGCCGAACAAGATTTCGCGAAGTGGACTACCGAGGAAGTCACCGCGGAGGTAAGCAATGCCACGGCAATGAATGCCTTGCAATATGCTTTGGAGCCCGAAGACTTCAACAAGATATGCACATGTAAGAGTGCATATCAAGTATGGAACTAATTCCTCATCTTGCACGAAGGAACGAGCACAGTAAAAGATTCTAAACTCGTTGTCGCTAACAAAGAGTTTGAGTTGTTTCACATGGAACAGGGTGAAACCATGAAGGACTACTATGCTCGCTTCGTGGACATTTTCAACGAATTGGAAGCTCTTGGGAAGGTCTACACCCAAAAGGAGAAAGTCACAAAGATTATTGACGGACTTCCCTCTTGTTGGGAAAAGCATACATTCGCCATCGAGGAAGGTAACGATATGAATAAATATACCGTTGTTCAATTAATGGGTACCTTATTGTCTTACGAGGTACACAAGGAGAGCAAGATAAAGATGAAGGAGAAGATGAAAGCGTACTTGAAGCAAGACGAGCCAAAGAAAAAGGCGATTACGTACAAGGCCGCCCCATCTACCGATGATGAAGAATCGAAAGAAGAATTGGACATGGAAGCTTTGGCCGATTTGGCAAAGAAGTTCAACCAATTCTTCCGACAAGGTAAGTTGAAGAGTAAATCAAAATTTATTTTGACTAATGCTTCTACTCCCGTGTGTTATAAATGCAACAAGCCAGGACACATCAAGCCGGATTGTCCTCTCTACAAACACAAGGAGAAGTGGAAGGCATCCAAGCACGACAAGTCGAGAAGGCACAAGAAAGGACTTGTCGGCACATTCACCGACTCCGAAGAGGACTCCTCAAGTGGAGAGTCGGATGATGAACATGTGGAGAAAGCACACACAAGCTTCCTGGGAAAAGAGGATCATGATCAAGACACCTCCTCCGATGAAAGCGAGGATGGAAGCGAGGATGAAGGCGATGAGGTAACTAACGATGAACTTAAAATAGCCAACGAACAACTTTGGAATAAGTTTTCTAATTTGGCTACTAGATTTATTAAGACTAAGAATGAACTAGATAGTCTTAAAACCTCGCCTAAGCCCATCATCGTCAACAACGACACCGTTGTTGAAGGGTTAAGAAATGAGATTGAAAATCTCAAATCTAAACTTGAGCATGTTCATGTCAAGGATTCGGATGAACATGTGATAGCGGATTTGACGTCTCAAAACTCAACTTTGAGTATTGAGAATAAAAATCTCAAATCACGTGTTTATGCACTCGCATCGCAAGTGTCCACCTTGGATGCTTCTTTGCATTCTCTCACCGAGAAGTATGAGTGCACATTAGGCCGAATCAATGAATTCAACAAAGGTAAGGGCCATTTGGACAATATCCTAAATGACTTACTTCCGGCCAATCATCACATTGGTTTGGGGTATAAGATGGGAGAATCATCCAAATCGTCCGCCACCTTTGTTAGGCCAACGTCCGATGCTTCTACTACTTGGAGTAAACACCTCATGGGTAGTTCGTCTACCAATGGTGCTTCCGCTAGGAACACACCCCCATTTGTAAAGAAACCTACTTTGGGTGGACCTCCAAAGAAGGGTCATGCTTTCATGTACACCATGCCACATAGGAACACACATCCTACTCCACATGTTAGCACGTATGATGATTTTTATGCTCCGCATCCACGAGCACGTGCACACCATGTGAGACACACTAATGCACGTGTTCCACCACATTCGTATGCTCATCCTCATTCTCATATGGATAATTATCGTCATGCACCATTGCATCATATGCCATATGCCTATCCACGACATGCATCACATAGAAATCAACAACGTATGCATGTTCCCAATAGGAATAGGGCTCCCAAAATTTTCACTATTTGGAGCCCGAAGGACATAAACATGAATGAAAAACAAGTGTACATGAATTCTTATTTTATGAATGTCGTTCATAATGATAATTATGTGGGGAAGTCTAAGTCCAATTGGACTTGGCTTCCAAAAGTCTAATCTCTTAGGACCTAATGTCCTTGGGTACCATGGAATGATATTTTATCTTTAGGTACTCAAGGATAAGAGAAGGAGCATCAAATCAAATTTTAACTCCATATTAAGTTTTTCTAGGTTCAATCCACCGAGGGATACCAACCCTACCAACTCCTTGATTTGCGAAGAATTTTCATTCAAATGGAGTTGAGGGTGTAATTTTAGCCTGTAAGGATCAATACACTAGAGGGGGGGGGGGGTGAATAGTGTATATTAAAAAAATGTCGCAAATAAAATGTTAGTAATATTTGCAAAGATGGCACAGAAATAAAAAGACAAGTACTGAAATTAAATCAATCGCAAACACAGAGATTTATCCTGGTTCGGATCCTTGTGATCCTACTCTAGTCCTCTACCCCGTAGAGATTTTCAATCCACTATAACACTTGTCCCATAAGCACGAACTTACAAAAATGGCGACACTCCCCGTGTCCCAAACTTTGTACAATCTCTAACCGAGATTCAAACCTGTAAAATAATGAAATAGAAAAACACCTATAGCCTTGTTATAATTTTCAGAGAAAGAATTCAAGGATGGTTTTTTAGAAGATGAACTTCAAGATGTAAAAGATATGTAATGAAGAGCAACACTTGAAGTTCTCTGGTTCATAAAAGAAGAGAGAGATCTATTGATTTCTTCTTACAATTATGAACACAAACAACTTTCCAAAAATGATGTTGAAAAATCCAAGTTCTTCCGTTCTTAAATGAAGAAGGAAATCTAATGATTTCTTCTTACAAATAAGAAAAGAACAACTAATGGCCTAAAGCTTTAGAAAAGAGAAGACTTGATTCCAACAAATAAGAGAGTAAAGAAGAGGAAAGTGTGTGAATGAAAAGAGAGGGTCTATCCCTTTATTTATAGTGTTTAGGGACGGTTGGGGACTGTAGTTAACGTTGGAAAACGGGAAGGAACCGTCCCTGAAAATTTGGGATCAAAACGGGTAGTTTTGAAATTGGTCGACAAAAAGGACACATTGGTCGACCAAAATTTAGAGAGGGAATTTCGACCGTTGGAAGACATTTCTAGAATCTACACGGTTAGTGGAGTTTGCATATGCAATCCCATAACCAAATTCGAAGGTTTAAAATTGGTCGACCAAAATGGGGTTATTGTCTGCCAATTTTCAAAATTGCGAATTTTCGAAATTGGGAAGTGTAGATCTCTGAGGAATGGAACCTAGGACTAAGATATATTATCACAAGGCTTTGTGACTCTAATAAAGTAAATTTTACATTGATTACATAAAGCCGTAGATAGGACTGCATCTGCAACTGAGTCTGAGAAGCTTCTTTGCAGGAGATCCTTATCAAGTGATTATATATCCAAGTCGTGGATTATGTGCCTTTGTCTTTCCAGCTTCATGATTGATATATCTGATTGAGTATGCATGAAGATATCTGATTTGTGTGGAACTCAGCATTGATATGTATCTGCATACATAGAGTTAGTAGCACTGAATGTGTTTGTCATATCAAAACCATATGGGAATAGAAATATGGAATTATGAAATTCCAACATTCTCCCCCTTTTTGATGATGAAAAACATGAAAAACATATATAGGTAAAATTGAACATATCAGATATACTCCCCCTGAATATGTGGAGTTAGTAAATACTCCCCCTGTGTAGATGAAATATATTCTCCCCCTTTGGAATCCTCAAAAAGAGGCAAAGTAAAGAGTAGTTAATACGGGAAAATATGAGGGAAATATAAAATGCGGCCAAAGTAGATAGCCTATATTTAAAAATGAACCGAATTTGGCCAGAGTTGGAAAATGAGGTGTAGGCCAAAAAATAATGGAGGCTTTAATATTTAAGTGAGGCCGAAATATTTAAGTGAGGCCGAAGTGAAATAATAAACAAAACATGGTCATATGGGCCGAAATTTGCCTTAAAAAAATAATTAATGTACAAGGCAGTAAAAAAATGTAGAATAAGGCAGGCCGAAGTATTGAGTATATGTGTGTGTTAAAAAAATGAACACAATATAATGTGGAGAAACATTTTAGGGAGGCAAAATAAGGGAGTATGCCATTAAAAAAATGAATTGCCAAAGTATTATATTTGTGAATAAAAATATGAAGAAGATCACAAAATAAAGGCAAAAACTATGTAGGCCGAAAATGAGCATATAGGAAGTGCAGGCCAAAAAAAATAAGTCCTGTAATGAATTATATGTGCAAGGAGCCCAAGGAGAATGGGCTGGTGATGCAACAGGCAATTGAGACTGAAAGTACCAAAGGAAACAACCCATAGGTTAATGAACAATAATTTTCCAAATTAACAGAAGATGCAAAGGAACTATGTATATAAGAGCAACAGAGTGAAGAACAATCAACATACAAAAACTGAAACAGACATCCATATAGGGAAGTAATCAAAAACAGCCGAGTGACTGAACAACATACAGCAGATACACAAGAGGAATCACAACAGAACAACAAAAAGAACCATATATCTATACTAACATAACAACTAGTGACAACAAAACACTCACTGACAGAATATCTAAAGGAGCATACAAGAATGAAGACTAAAGGTAATTAGACATGAACAACAATACCATATAGCCCACAGAGCCAAGTACACAAAAGAGCATATAGTCCTAAAAAAACAGATATCCCAGATACATCAAACTAAAAAGAGCAACATAACCAACAGAACCATAATGTCCCCAAAGTGCCTAGCAACAACCCAAGTAACTAACGTCAGAAATATCACCAAAGTGCCTATGGAACAGAGTAGCCAAAAGAACCAAACCAACCAGCAAAGAAACAACAGACAACCGGCTGGAAAACAGCGAGGAACAACAGCAAACAGGAGCCCTGGATGACTATGGCCGAGAGGAGGAGCCAGGCCCGGAAGGAGGATCATCGGACGAACGTCTAGCGACCCGAAAGTGGAGCGACTCAAAGTAGTTTGCCAAAGCGGCAACAGCAGTAGTAAGGTTGTCCAGCCGCCTGTTATGCTCCTGTAATGTAGCATCACCAGAACTCAAGTGGGTATGAATGCCATGAAAACCATCGTGCATCTCGCCCTGAATATCCTGAAATCCTCGAGTCACTGAATGACGTAGTGCACGAATCTCTCCAAGAATAACATCATGACCAGAGGTCGGGGTAATGGGAGTGGAAGGGGAAGCCGCAGACTAAGAATACCGTTTCCGAACCGGAACACGACCACGAGTGCAAGAAGAACCGGGAGTATGGGATGTGGGAGTGGGTCAGGAAGTAGGAGTGGGACGAGATCGCGGAGAACGAGTACGTGTGTGTGGAGAGCGAGACATGGACCTAGTGACTGGATGGGAGGGAGTGGGAGAGGTGATAAGGTCAGCGGCATCGGCATCGTGAGTAAGTGGGTCAGCGGCATCGGCATCGGCATCATCATCAGAGGCAGAAGTGTCAGATATGACCAATTGCATGTGAGTAAGTGTGGCAGAAGTAAAATCAACTGGATTGAAAATAGCGACAGAGTTTGCGAAGGGAATCTGAAATGCCTCTAAAATTCTAGTGATCAGCGAGGGCAAAAAATATGAGTCTTAACAGGCTTGGCCAAAGTGTCAAGCAAGACAGATCCCCAGCATACGGGAAGTTTGCCCATTAAAGCATAGAGACAGCGGGCTGTGTTGTTACTAACATAATTCAGAGAACCAATCTTAGGGGCGAGGTTGGTCAGAATAATCTTGACCATCATCCTAGATGGTGGATGAAGAGTCGCTGCGGACCGCTTGGGACGAAAATCATTAGCCAAAAGCCGTTTAATCGAGGGATCGTTGAGAGTGTCAGGGAGAGGCTGAACATTGTGGGAAGGCAAGTGCAGAAGGGAAGAAAGCATAGGTCCAGTAAGGCGGAAAAAGAAACCATTTACGATAGTGGAAATGGAGAGCATACCGGCCTGTTTTGAGGAATCCAGGTTCGCGTAGAACTCACGAACGAGGGCTAGAAAGTAGGGTGTGCAGTTTGTTGTGGACCAGAGACCAACGAGTCCGGCGGAATGAAGAGGGGCCAAGATCCGAGAGAAGCCGTGGTCACTGAAGTCAACGTGACGCTCAGGGTGGAATGGGAGGCGTTCCCGGAGGCGGAAATGCTGTGAAGCCGCCGGAGAACGGAAGTAGGCCGGTGCTGGGGTTGCAATGAAATCCGGAGGGGGCTGAGCCATCGGGAATGAAGTCGAAGGAGAACCGAACGAGAGGCGAGGATCCATTGATTGAAGGTGGTCGCCGGCGAGGACAGGGTCGGATTCGTCGAAAGGGAAGATCGGGCGGCCTAGGAGGGCGGCGATGGAGCGATTGAAGGGAGGCGGCGGAGGATCGGTCACGGGCGAGTGTATGGAGGGAGACGCCGGCGGATTGAGAGGGTGGAGGCCGGCGATTTGAGGGAGGATGATGAGGAATCGGGAGAGACCGGCGGGTTTCTGTGGGGAAAATGAAGGGATGCGATGGGAAGAAAAATGGTCAGAGATATTTGTGTGAGATTGAGACTCCCAAGGCAAGAATTAAATCGGGTTAAAATTTAGTTATGGGAAGTTGTTGGAACGGATAGAATTCCAATCGGGAGAGAAGTTTTAGAAACGAATCCCACAAAAATTTAAAAACGAATGGATGGGTTCAGTTTCTGAAACTAAAACTGGAGGGAACGGAGAACGAGAATAAGCGGGAAGACGAAGTAGTTATCGAAAACAGCCAAAAATAAAAAATTCGAAAATTGGCGACCAATATTGGTGAATTGGTCGACCAATTTTAAAGATGGCCAGAAAAAATTTGAAAAAATTCTAAAAATAAAAATAAGAATGTGTCATAAGTCCGATTCACTAATAATCCCTAAATTTCTACGAAGCTTAATAAAAGTATCTTCTTTCAATGGTTTGGTCAAAATATCAGCTGTCTGATGTTCAGTAGCTATAAATTTAAGAACTATATCTCCTTTCTGAACATGATCATCTAGAAAATGATGACGTACATCAATATGTTTTGTACGAGAATGATGCACATGATTTTTAGAAAGATTAATAGCACTAGTATTATCACACAGAATAGGGCAAGTAGAGCAATCAATACCATAGTCAGATATAGTTTGTTTCATCCATAAGATTTGAGCACATGCTAAACCGTCGGCAATATATTCTGCCTCGGTTGTAGATAATGAAACAGAGTTTTGCTTTTTGCTAAACCAAGAGACTAAAGCATGACCTAAAAAGTGGCAAGTACCAGTGGTACTTTTATGATCTGATTTGCAACCAGCAAAGTCTGCATCACTATACGATAATAAATCAAATGTGCTTGACTTGGGATAAAATAAACCAAAATCAGAAGTGTGCTTAACATATCTAATAATCCTTTTTACGGCAGTTAAGTGTGAAGCTTTAGGATCTGCCTGAAAACGTGCACATAAACATACTGAAAACATTATGTCTGGTCTACTAGCAGTTAAATAGAGTAGGGAGCCAATCATACCTCTGTAAAGACGTTGATCAACACTCTTACCATTTAAGTCTTTGTCGAGAGATGTAGATGTACTCATTGGAGTACGTTTTTCTGCAGAACTTTCTAAACCAAAACGTTTGATGAGTTCTTTAGAGTACTTGCTTTGGTGAATGAAGATTCCTTCCTTCAATTGTTTAATTTGAAGATCAAGGAAGTAATTGAGTTCACCCATGTGACTCATCTCAAATTCTTTCTGCATAATCTTAGAAAAATCTTGACAAAGAGATTCATTAGTAGAACCAAAAATAATATCATCAACGTATATTTGAATAATGATTATGTCAGATTTAATATTTTTAATAAAAAGAGTGGAATCTATTTTACCAATATTATAACCAGAATTTAAAAGATAGCTTTTAAGTCTTTCATACCAAGCACGAGGTGCTTGTTTGAGACCATAAAGAGCTTTCTTTAATTTGAAAACATGATTTTCAAAATTTTCATGTATAAAACCAGGAGGTTGTTCAACATAAACTTCCTCCTTGAGAAAACCATTTAAGAAAGCACTTTTGACATCCATTTGAAATAATTTAAAATCTTTAAAACATGCAAATGATAACAACATGCGAATAGACTCAAGACGAGCAACTGGTGCATAGGTTTCATCATAATCAATACCTTCTTCTTGATTATAACCTTGTGCAACCAATCGTGCCTTGTTTCTAATTACCTGACCAGATTCATCCAATTTATTTTTGAATACCCACTTGGTACCAATAATTGAATGATCCGTTGGTCTGGGAACTAATTCCCAAACATCATTTCGTTGAAATTGATTGAGTTCTTCCTGCATAGCGATAATCCATGAACTGTCTTCACATGCATCTTTGATGTTCTTTGGTTCAATGGATGAAAGGAAAGCACAATGCGCCATTTGTTCAATTTGACGACGAGTTCTAACTCCATCTGTGATATCTCCAATGATTAATTCTGATGGATGATTTGGAACTTCTGCATATGCCTTGGGAAGATCTGTATTATCTGAAATAGACTCAACAGAATTTTTAGTAGCATCAATTTCATCAAAATTAATATTATCTAAAGAATTAGATAAAGGTAATATATTCTCTTTATCATCAATAATGGGAGAATTAGATGAGAAATTCTCATCAAATGTGACATGTAGTGATTCTTCAATTGTTGAAGTTCTTTTGTTATATACTCTGTAGGCTTTGCTACGTGTTGAGTATCCAACAAAAATACCTTCATCAGATTTCGAATCAAATTTATCAAGTGCATCTTTAGTATTAAGAATGAAACATTTACATCCAAACACTTTAAAATATGATACACGTGGAATGCGATTAAAGAATAATTCAAAACAAGTTTTATTGAGCAATGGCCGTATAAGAACTTTATTCGTAACGTAACAGGCAGTTGCGACAGCTTCAGCCCAAAAATATTTTGGTAACTTACTATCACAAAGCATTGTTCTTGCACATTCTTGTAAAGTTCTATTTTTCCTTTCTACTACTCCATTTTGAGGAGGAGCACGAGGAAAAGAGAAATTATGAGTTATGCCATTTTCATTACAAAAATTAGTAAAAATTTCATTTTCAAATTCTCCTCCATGATCACTACGAATAGTGACAATGTTAGAGGATTTGATCTTTTGTATCTTTTTACAAAAAATTGAAAATTCTTCAAATGCATCATTCTTGTTTTGTAAGAATATAACCCAAGTATATCTTGAATAATCATCAATAATGACAAATGCATATCTACTTCTATTTAAAGAAGCTACTCTCGAAGGACCAAACAAATCTAAATGTAAGAGTTCTAATGGTCTCTTTGTTGAGATAACATCCTTTGATTTAAAAGAAGATTTGTGCATTTTTCCTTGTTGACAAGCGTCACAAAAATGTTTGTGTTTGAAAGAAATATTTGGCATTCCATTTACTAATTTGTGTTTTGAAATGTGTGCTAGATTTTTGAAATTAGTGTGTCCAAAACGCTTATGCCATAAAAGTGTATCATCAGATGTAATCATTAAACAATGATTATTTGTGGTAACAGACATGCATAAAATATAAATGTTTTTCTTACGCTTACCACAAAACAAAACAGATGACATATCAGAATCATAAATAATGCAATCATTTTGTTCAAAAACTATTTTGTAATTTTTATCGCATAACTGACTAATGGAAAGTAAATTGTGTTTCAAACCGTCAACCAGGTGAACATTCTCAATGATAGGCTGATTTGTATTGCAAACTGTTCCAGTGCCTATGATTTTGCCTTTCTTGTTGTCACCAAAAGTAACTGTGCCTCCATCTTTATATATAATGGTTGAAAGCAAGTTGACGTTTCCCGTCATATGTTTTGAACATCCACTGTCCAAAATCCATCTTTCCTTTTTAGGTACCTGAAAGATAAAACATTAAGCATTGGTACCCTTTGTTTGAGGGTCCTTGGGATTAGATTTTTGGAAGCCAAACCCAAGTGGAATTTGGCTTTTTAATGTAATCATTTGAATGAACAATAGAATGTAAATAATGAGAAATATAACAATTTCTATCTTCTAAGCATGAATCTTTAGGAACCCATATACTAATTGTAGTAGGTTTCCTAAGAGATGATTTTGAAATGTTAACAACATTTCTTTGTAAAGTAGAAGCAGAAATGTTTTCTTTCTTTGTGTAAATAAAAGCGTGATTCTTCTTTTGAGGTTTAACAAAAGTAGTTTTTCCATAAGAAGAAGAAGTGCTACAAGACTTGGGTGCATCCTTATGAGAATATCCCAAACCTTGTCTATGATTTGCTGGATATTGTATTTTTAGCAAACCATCGAGATTAGTCTTTCCTTTATTAAATTTATTAATATTGGAAGTCATCTCGTCGTAATTCATCTTTAGTGATGAAATATTTTTATCCATTTCGGATATTTGTGTATGAAGTTCTAAATTATTAGTTTTGAGAATATCATTCTCTTTACTAAGATTTAAATTTTGAGAAGATGTATTCTCAATATGTATGGAATTTGATGTAGTGTTCTTAGAAGAAGATAATTCCTGATATTTAATAAGAAGATTGTCATTATCCTGTTTCAAGGATTTATGTTGACTATTTAGATTTTTGTAACGAGAATAGAGATCTTTCAATGCATCTAATAATTCTTCATTATTAAAATCACTTACCTCATCTTCATCATCTTGTGCCATAAAGCACATATTAGCACTTTCATCATGGTCATCTTCATCATCTGAAGATTCATCCCAAGTTGCTGCAAATGCTTTCTTCAATTTGTCAAACTTCCTTTCTCTTCGGGATTGATCGTTGTTGTTGGAAGTTTTGAATTTGGACTTGAGAAGTGGACAATCTTTCTTCATATGTCCTGGTCTATTACAATTGAAGCAAAGAGAAGAATCAGTATTTTTAGATTTATTATTATACTTACCTTTTTGAAAGAACTTTTTGAAGTTCTTGGCAAAGAATGCCATGTCATCATCTGAATCTTCATTATCTGATGTTGTGTTGAAGGCGAGTACTTTCTTCTTTTGATCTGATTCCTCTTTTGCATCTTGTAATGTGACTTCATGTGCCATTAAGTTACCAATTAAACTTTCCATAGATAATGTGGAAAGATCATTGGCTTCCTCAACAGCAGTGATCTTTGGGCGCCATTCTGGGGAGAGTATCTTAAGAATCTTGCGTACCTGATCAAGAGAAGAGTAAACTTTTCCAAGAGCATTAAGAGAATTAATAATGTTAGTGAACCTGGTGTTCATTTCTCCAATCGTCTCTTTGTCTTGCATCTTGAACAATTCATACTTATGAACCAAAGAGGTAATCTTGGTTTCCTTCACTTTGTTATTTCCTTCATGAGTTACCTCGAGTATGTGCCAAATCTCCTTTGCACTTTTGGCCTGAGATACTCGATTAAACTAAGGTTTATCCATAGCACAAAATAAGGCATTCATGGCCTTTGAGTTGTTGGTTTTTGCAGTTTTGTCATTGGTGGTCCAATCAGCAATAGGAGTAGTTGGCTTTTCGTATCCTGACTCTACGATGTCCCAAATCTCATAATTCATACTTTGGAGATGAATCTCCATTCGTATTTTCCAATATGAGTAATTTGAACCATCAAATAGAGGAGGACGAGTTTGAGAGTGCCCTTCAGGATGCTGATTGTACTTGTGTGGAACTGCGTTCATGTTTGAGGAACTTGCTGCCATCTTAACCTTGCTCTGATACCAAATGTAATTTTAGCCTGTAAGGATCAATACACTAGAGGGGGGGTGAATAGTGTATATTAAAAAAATGTCGCAAATAAAATGTTAGTAATATTTGCAAAGATGGCACAGAAATAAAAAGACAAGTACTGAAATTAAATCAATCGCAAACACAGAGATTTATCCTGGTTCGGATCCTTGTGATCCTACTCCAGTCCTCTACCCCGTAGAGATTTTCAATCCACTATAACACTTGCCCCGTAAGCACGAACTTACAAAAATGGCGACACTCCCCGTGTCCCAAACTTTGTACAATCTCTAACCGAGATTCAAACCTGTAAAATAATGAAATAGAAAAACACCTATAGCCTTGTTATAATTTTCAGAGAGAGAATTCAAGGATGGTTTTTAGAAGATGAACTTCAAGATGTAAAAGATATGTAATGAAGAGCAACACTTGAAGTTCTCTGGTTCATAAAAGAAGAGAGAGATCTATTGATTTCTTCTTACAATTATGAACACAAACAACTTTCCAAAAATAATGTTGAAAAATCCAAGTTTTTCCGTTCTTAAATGAAGAAGGAAATCTAATGATTTCTTCTTACAAATAAGAAAAGAACAACTAATGGCCTAAAGCTTTAGAAAAGAGAAGACTTGATTCCAACAAATAAGAGAGTAAAGAAGAGGAAAGTGTGTGAATGAAAAGAGAGGGTCTACCCCTTTATTTATAGTGTTTAGGGACGGTTGGGGACTGTAGTTAATGTTGGAAAACGGGAAGGAACCGTCCCTGAAAATTTGGGATCAAAACGACTAGTTTTGAAATTGGTCGACCAAAAGGACACATTGGTCGACCAAAATTTAGAGAGGGAATTTCGACCGTTGGAAGACATTTCTAGAATCTACACGGTTAGGGGAGTTTGCATATGCAATCCCATAACCAAATTCGAAGGTTTAAAATTGGTCGACCAAAATGGGGTTATTGGCTGCCAATTTTCAAAATTGCGAATTTTCGAAATTGGGAAGTGTAGATCTCTGAGGAATGGAACCTAGGACTAAGATATATTATCACAAGGCTTTGTGACTCTAATAAAGTAAATTTTACATTGATTACATAAAGCCATAGATAGAACTGCATCTGCGAGTCTGAGAAGCTTCTTTGTAGGAGATCCTTATCAAGTGATTATATATCCAAGTCGTGGATTATGTGCCTTTGTCTTTCCAGCTTCATGATTGATATATCTGATTGAGTATGCATGAAGATATCTGATTTGTGTGGAACTCAGCATTGATATGTATCTGCATACATAGAGTTAGTAGCACTGAATGTGTTTGTCATATCAAAACCATATGGGAATAGAAATATGGAATTATGAAATTCCAACAGAGGGTGCTTAAGAGATGCACCAAAGTAGGGGGAGCTTAATGTTGTAAGTATATTCATACTTTTGATTTACATTGGTATCCATGTGTGTTGAATGCATGCATTGGTAGATTATATTACGTTTGGTATCAATTGCTACATTTGGTGTTCACATCGGATTATTGTTGTCTCTGATATTGATTTCGTCGCTCGACGATTATCTTGGTTAAATAGAATTCTTTCTATGGAATCATAGAATTGTTTTCCATGCACTCTATTTAACTAAGAATGTTGATTTTGGAGAGTATGTGCCAAAACTCAATAAGTGAAATTGATTTGAGTTTTGATGATTTCAGATTTCGATTTTCGCCTATGGCTTGATGATTTCAGATTTCGATTTTCGCCTATGGTTTGATGATTTCATTTTTCGATTTTCGCCTATGGTTTGATGATTTCGTTTTTCGATTTTCGCTTATGGCTTGGTGATTTTGGTTTTCGTTTTTCGACTATGGTCTCATTGGCACGCTTTGCTTTTATTCGGTATTTTACATTGGTGTCATTTGGACCGTGGTCGTATTCTTCGACGCTCGTGCTTTTATTTTTAGCCATTGTATTTGTCGATGATCTCCTCCCGCTCTTTTTGCTAATGCCAAAGGGGGAGAGAATTAATAATGACGATGTGCTAATTAATAATTCAAAGCAATTTACCATGAATCTAATTTGATATGTTAGATTCAGGGGGAGTGAAGATATAAAAGTGGATTTAGAATCCTAAATGTCAATAATTGGCTCATATTTCATATCTTCCTCGTCTGCAAGATCTGTATGATTATTATTTAATACGAAACTAACGTGTCATCAATGCAGGGGGAGTAAGTAAATTTCAATTGAATCATTATTATTGATTATTATTTATGTTGGTTTGTCATCACCAAAAAGAGGGAGAATGTTGAGTATTGATTCCCCGGATTTGGTTTTGGATGATGAGCAAACATAAATATCGTGTACTAACTGTTTTGTGAGCGAAGTTATGGAGATCGTCGCCAAAAGAATACGTACATCAAAAGCGACTTCTCAATACGTATGATCGTGTGCCTGAAGCTTCGTTGAAGCACAAGGAGCAATATTGAAGTCAAGAAGAATGAAGATTGAAGCTTTGAAGACGGTTCGTCATGTATTATTTATTGTCTTCTAGCTTCATAGTTTAGAATGTTAAGCCTTGAGTAGGACTTACATTATAATCTTCATTTCGCTCATGTCTTAGAGCTAGGATTATCATAGAAGCCATTAGAAACTTTCCCAAAGCCTATCGCTTCTTCCCTCGGCTTCTAGTGCATCTTAGTTGGTTCATGTAGGAGTACCAACCGACTAGATGACGATCTAGTCGGTCGACAACTCTACTTGAACCGACTAGATGTCCTTGCTCATTTCAGCTCATTCCCTGTTGATCAATTAGTCGGTCAAAGAAGTGTCACCGACCGACTAGATGACGATCTAGTCGGTTAGGAATCCTTCTTAGACCGACTAGTTGAGCTTGCCTCTGAACAGCCTGAGTTACTGTTTCGAGTTAGTCAGTCAAAGAACGTTTGTCGACCGACTAGTTGAGAAACTAGTCGGTCAGCATTTGTTCTTAAACCGACTAAATCAACTTGAAGTCTTCCTTCTATATTTTGACTGTTAGTCGGTCAAAGATCATTTACCGACCGACTAGTTGTGAAACTAGTCGGTCGGCAAGTCTTCTTAGACCGACTAGTTGTCATCTCCTGTACTTCGACCTTTTGGCTGTTCAACCGTTAGTCGGTCTACGTTGTATCACCGACCGACTAGTTGATGAACTAGTCGGTCAGTGATCCTTCTTTGACCGACTAGTCTGGTTCAGAATAGAGCCGTTAAGTGATGTTCATGACCAAGCTTGTTAAGTGTTCGTGAATGAATATGTACTGAAAATAGTAAATTTAGACAAATACTATATTTTTTATTATGCTTGGAATGGATGCGTGTAATGTGATCTATGGAGCTATTATGCCGAATTTATTTGTTTTTGTCCTGCAAATATTTAATCTTTTATTTAATTGATTTAGTCATTGGCAATTATGTTTAAATATTATTATTCCTAATTAAAAAATTGACTTTCGTTTGTTTGATTGAAAATCTGTTCATGAACAAAATTGATTATGTGTTCACGAACATGTTCTTAAACATGTTCACGAACAAGCCCGATAAGTCTTGTTAATGAACAGAACGTTCGATTAACTACTCATGAACAAGCTCGGTAAATGTTCATTTACGTTCGTTTACGTTCGTTCGGTAAGCTTAACGAACAAGCTTGAACAAGTTTTTAGAGCTCGGTTAGTAAACGAACAGAGCTTGAACATGGATTTTGTTCATGAACAAAACCAAGCTCACTGTTCAAGCTCGTTCAAGCTCGTTCGTCAACAGCCTTATTTACAACCTTTTTCTGCATGTTTTTATGTCATTTCGATCGCCCATATTGCATTTTCCACGATTATTCGACGATATCACGTTGCTTTTCACTATTTCTTGTTTTTGTCGAATTTCAGGAGATATGAAGCGATGTGGAGCAAAAATGAGATCAAGGGACTTTCGCGCACACCAGAGCATCGTCCGCAGCTTATTTGAGGAGTTAGCAGCGCTAGAGGATGAGCGAAAGAGGAAGAAATTCGATAGAATCGACGAGGAGGCAAGGAGGAGAAGAAAAGAGCCCAGAAGCAGCTTACTCGGCCGAACAGAGAGTCTACTCGGCGAGTAACAATCTGCGTTCGGTCGAGTGAAACAGATACGCATAGCAAAAATTCAAAGTCTACTCGGCCGAGCAAGAAAGTCTACACGGCCGAGTGAGAAAGCTCACTAGTCCGAGTAGAACAGGGGTTTTCTTCCGAGAGGCGGCCAAATTACTGGAAATTTTTGAGAAGCCTATTCGGCCGAGCATGATTGCTTACTCGGCCGAGTAAAGAAGCCTACTCGCCCGAGTCAGTCAGAGAGACAGACCCCCGAAACCCCAAGAATCCCTGTTTTATTATTGGGTCTATCACTCGGCTGAGTGACATTGTTACTCGGCCGAGTGACGCATTCCGACTGCTACACAGATTGCGATTTCTGGGCCGCACAGGGGCAATTCTGTCAGGGTTTTTTGGACGATTTTTGGCTTGTATTTAAACCTAATTTTTTTCCTAGTTTTAGGAGAGACTTCTACTATTTTTTGACGGCTATTCTTTTGTGAAATCTCAGCTGGAGATCATAGGCAACAATTTTGATTTGTTCTTTCTTGCTAATAATCTTATTTTTATGAATTGTCTCTTCTCTATAATGAATTGTGCTATGATCTATTGCTTTATTTATGAGATTTCCATGATGATTTGTGAGTAGTTTCGTCGTTCTAGGACATGGGGATGTACCCTATGGACCCGATCTTTTGAATTGTGATGAATGAGTAGAATTGTTGCTAGGATTGAAGAAAGGTTAGGTTTTGATTAATTTATTGCGATTAGCTAGGAATTTCTATCGATTGGGATTTGCAAGAGATTGGATCCCAATTGAAGGGAAGGCCTAGATATTCGACATAGGTTTATAATCAAAATTCTCTAGATTTGGTTAGCAAGAGATTGGACCAAATATAGGATTTTTATTATAGATCTATACTAATATTCGTTTGCAAGAGATTGGACGAATACGAATTATTATAACCTAGATCGTAGCTCGAGTTTGCACGAGAGTAGGCTCGCGTTGCGATTGGACGATGATGTCGATCTTCACGCTCGTGGCCTAGGTTAGGGTTTGCATGAGAGTGTGCCCTAATCTAGGTTGCTATAGACCGGCAATAGCGTGAGAGCGTGAGCTTGGTTCTACATTAAGTTGTGACTAGTCCACCTATATTCAAGCTTTGTAACATTGATATTCGTGATTCACGAGGATAAGAAACGGTCCGTAGTGGGGATTTCCTATCCCTAGACGTTTTATTATATTGATATCTATTTGCTATTTGAACGATTGTGACATTATCATCAAAACTATTCTTATTCCATCCATAGCTAGGTGATCAAAGTAAGATACTGTCAATTGTCCTCCCTGTGTTCGATACCCGCTCGCCACTACGCTGCGCGCTTGCGGTAAAACTACAGTCGTTTTTCGGGTGTACATCCGGGCGCGATCAAGTTTTTGGCGCCGTTGCCGGGGAGGCGACGGTAATTTATTTTCTTTACTTAGTTATTTCTTTTTATTTTTATTATTTTATCTTTTTATTTCTCTATTGTGCTAACGATTCCATCAAGACTCTCTTTTTCTGTGCAAGTACACGAGATCAAAGGTGCATCAAGAAGATATATTATTTGATCCTGAGATCGAGCGTACGGCAAGGAGGCTTAGAGCCGAGAGGAGACTTGCTATAGAGGACAATCATATGAACCGACCGAAGACACCGGAGGAGTTAGCGTCACGCATGGCTAGGCTTGTTTCTATCAGAGATAGGCTACGACCTAAGAGAACTTCTACTACCTCGTCTATTGTGATGCCGGAGTTGGCGGCAAACAAGAACTTCAAGCTCAAGACGGGACTCGTGGTTTTGATGCAAGAAGACCCATTTCATGGGAACTCCCACGAGAATCCACACTACCATCTACGGTTGTTCTTGTCCAAATGCAACACTTTTCAGATGCCCGGTGTACCGGCCGACGATATCCGACTACGCCTTTTCCCATTTACCATTCGGGACAAAGCATTGTATTGGTTGAGGACACAAGCGGAGGGGATCTTTACCACATGGGATGAGTTGGCGAGCGCATTTGTTAACAAATTCTACCCACCATCCAAGACAGTCAAGATAAGGAATGTGCTCATGTCCTTCAAGCAAGGACCGTAGGAAACCCTATTTGAGGCATGTGAGAGCTTTAAAGATCTCCAACACCAATGCCCCCATCATAGTATTGAAGCATGGGAGCTTGTGCATAGTTTTTACAATGGATTGCAACCGGGCACCAAGCAAATTATCGATGCAACCGCTAATGGCGCCATATTATCTAAGATGTCGGATGATGCTACGGCCCTACTTGAGGAGATGGCCTCGAATAACCAACATTTGGGCGACGAGAGAGGACATTCTTCATCATCCTTGAAGCCAATAAGTATTTATGAGGCAAAGGCCGTAGCGGAGCTCTCTACGAAGTTTGATTCTCTCCACAAGGTCGTGGAGAGATTGGAGAAGTTGATAAGCGATCCGTATGGAACCCCCACCACATCTACACCAGGAGGAAGTATGGGCGATTGGCAAGACCAAGCCCATGTCATGTATATTAGAGGAGAGCAAGGAGAGGGAGCTATAGAGCAAGTCCAATATGTTGCGGGAAACACCGGTTATTGGGCAAACCCGGCCATAAGAAACCATCCGGGATTTTCACATGCAAATAATGATGGAGCCTTAAACCCACCACCGCAACAACCTCAAGCTCGGCCTCCACAACAACCGTAATATCAACCGAGAGGGCCTCAACAACAAAACTTCCAACCGAGGCAACAAGCAGGACCATATAGACCTCCGGGGTATAATCAAGGGTGAGAGCACCTAATCCACCACAAGCACCACCGAGGTCCGACCATGAAGAATCATTGCGGAGAAAAAGAAGGTAAATGTTAGATTGACCGCTCAATAAGACTCTCTCAACACCGTCGTGGCACAATTATCGGAGCAACTAGCATTGATCAACAAAAATACTCAACAATTACCGGCTCAACCGGAGCCAAACCCATGGGGCAATACCGGCCACATCAATGCAGTGGTAGCAGTAAGTACTAGGGGCAGGAAGGACACCACTCCCGCCATGATTCAAACCAAGGAGCCGGGGGAAGAAATTTCGGATGACAAGGAACCGGCTAATGAGGAGAAGTGCCCGAAAGAGCCAAAGGACGGTGAAAATTCTGAAATTATGAAGCCACGCGAGGAGCACAATTATATGCCACCGGTACCCTTCCCACAAAGGTTGGCTTGAGCGAAGATTAAGAAGCGGCTCGCCAAGTTTCTTGAGTACTTGCGGGGAGTGAGCTTAAATATCCCTTTCTTGGACGCCATTGTAGAGATCCCGTCTTACGCCAAATTCCTAAAAGACTTGATTTCGGGAAAGAAGCGAAAGGAGAAGATAATGCTCGCCGAACAAGGTACATGGTTCACCCGGAAGGAGAAGGAGCCTACAAAGTTTAAATATCCCGGAAGCTTCCGCATCCCTTGCACGCTTGGAGGAGTCCCGCTATAAAAAGCTTTAGTAGATTTGGGAGCAAGCGTGAGCCTAATGCCCCTAACTATGTTTAAGAAATTGAATACGGGGACCGACTTAAAGCCGACAGATATGAGAATACAACTCACGGACGGTCGGGTCACTAGGCCGATGGGAATTGCAGAGAACATACCTCTCCAAGTACCGGAAGGAATTTGCTTGCCGTGCGACTTCGTGGTAATGGATATCAAGGAGGAGGGCGATACGTCGCTAATTCTTGGACGCCCCTTCTTAGCCACCGCCGGCGTGATAGTTGACATGAGAGAGGGCACATTGTCTTTGAATGTCAAAAAAATAGAGGTTGAGCTTCACATTCCTAAGGCAATGAAACACATGCCTTGGCAAGAGGACGTCGATTACGTGGACCTCCTCAACGAGGTCATTGATAATGTTATGCCATATGCTATCGACGCCTTGCACAATGACGGCCTTGAAGAAGGCCAATCTTCTAGAGATGGATAAATGTTGGGAGACCCATCGGATCATTCTTTGGTTGATGACAAAGATGACGCTGATGTCGCAAGAATTAGGGAGCCATGCAAGCTCTCCACGGCAAAGAATTTGAAGAAAGCTCCACCGGACGAGAAATTTTCATCACCGGCAAAGAAAAAGAACGCTAAAAGCTCAAGCTTGGGGGACTCATCCCCCACTACCACCCATGATGAGGGGGAGCCGAGGAATGCCTACGAACAACAATAATTAAATCCAAGTGGCCTTCTCGGTAAATTTGACGCGTGCATCTCACATGCACCGAACATCGAATATCTTAAGGGGTCGAGCTCAAGAACTTAAACGAGCGCTTGTCGAGAGGCAACCCGACGGTTTTATCTTATTTTTAGTTGAATATTTCATTTTTATTTTTGTTTTAGATCTTTCTTACTGTTTAGAGTCTAGAGTCGATAAAAATCCTGACAACGGGCTCTATTTTTATAACAGGAGATGGAGAACGAGTAACCATTTGAATGGAGGATGACCATGGCAAAGGGGAGCGCTCCAGGAACGCGATCATGCCTCAGGAGGAGGAAGGAACTACCGGAGAGACGAAAAATAGAAAGTAGAGCAAAAACAGATAGTTGGAGCTGAAAACGACAGGCCACTCGGCCGAGTGACTTAGTCGTTCGTCCGAGCAAAGAACCTACTCGGCCGAGTTGGGTACTGATCAGGGAAGATCCAAAAAACTACTCTCTGTAATTTATATGCCACTCGACCGAGTGACTTAGTCACTCGCCCGAGGGAATCAGATACTTTCTTGCACTTTAAAGCTCTGAGTAGCCTTGCTACTCGGCCGAATGACCTTTGTCTACTCGGCCGAGTGGTAAGATCTACTTGCCCGAGTCGCGACTTCTATGGAATAATTTCGAAAAAATTTTAAACCGTGCCATTCGACCGAGTGAACGCGTCACTCGGCCGAGTGACCCATCCTTTATATACCTAGCACCCGCGGATCAAATCCCCATACGCAAAAAATTCCGAATTCTCCCCGAGCCTCTTCATCTTCACCCTCACCTCGCCTGAATCACAACCGCCCACGGCCGAGCCACGCTACCCCGCGACCCGTGCCCCAGGCCGCCGACCACCCACCGCCGATGCATGTCGCCGGCGCCGCCGCCCCGGCTGTCGTACACCCCCATTTCTCCCAAAAATCCTATTTTCTCCATTTCTCCAATCTATAAGCCCATTAAGCCCCAAAATCTAAATTAATCTTTATATATATCTATTATACCTGATATTACCCCATACGTATTGATATTCATTGCTGATTTGAGAACTTTTGTTTCAGGCTAGCTTGGGGGAGATTCAGGCGGATTTGGAGCTTCTTGGAGGAGACGATTCTTCGCACGCATCCACTGCTTGCTCTTGCGTCGTGCTCAGGTATACTCGTTCCATATTTTCAGCACTTCGCATTTTTTTCGGTAGGCACATTTCGCGGCTCACATGCCGCCCCGCACTAGGTCTTGCACGAGGGCGCCTGCCTCAAAGCGAAAGAGGACCAGCGAGCCTGGATCCTCTTTCGCTAGAGCAGAATCCCCTCCACCTAGCCTGCCACCACCCACACTTCCGTCTCCTACCGCACCTATACCACCACCACCGGCACAGCCCGCCCCTGCATTTGACACGGTGGGGATTACGTTCAGAGATGACGCGCACTGCACCAGATTTGAGCGTATTTCCCATCGCTCGATCGTACCCACTAGGTTTGCGCACATAGAAGACTTTGAGCGCCGAGGGATACTTGAGGGGGGTGGTGTGACTTTTTGTCGGTGTCGGTGGACTCCTATATCCGTCCGAAACTAGAGGTCCTGAGTTCTATTTCTAGGACTCCCCAGGGTTGCTCTTTCCGACTGATGGATCGTGAGTGTAAGGTCACTCTTGACATGCTTCGAGCCTACTTTCAGTGGCCCCCAGTTTCTGACCCAGACCGAGCCTACAGTTCCACGCACATCCCACCACCATCGTTCGACACACACGCATTTTGGACACGTATCACGGGTTCTCCTCTCGCCTTTGACCCTAGCCGGGCCAAGGCCTCCGCTATCCTCCACCCATACTTCCACATTGCACAGCGCCTTATGGCGACCACTTTCTTAGTGAGGTATGAGCTGGGGACGATGTCGACGTCGGAGCTCTACATGCTCACCGCGATGACTCGATCGTGGGCCTACGAGAGGGGTGGAGACGTTTTACTCCCAGCTATTAAGATTGATATAGCTAGTGGTATTTAGACTGCATCATTATCTCTGTCGACGCTGGGACGTCTATCTGTTGCGGCGGTCTGATTACCCTCCTGGCTCCTTTATGTGGAGTAGACCTCCCTGCTGGCTTGCTTAGACCACCAGGCCCCACTTCTCTTTCCATAGATGTTATGGCCCGGATGAGGATGTTGTGTCCTCATGGTCAGCACCACTGGGTGTGGCTGCATGGTCATTTTGGCGCTGATTACATGGTTCTTCCGAGCCCCGCTTGGACCCATATTGGACCCGTAGGAGGGGAGTGGATTCCAGCGATGGACGTACTCATCCCTGCTGTGTACGTGCTAGAGCCTGAGGGTGCTTAGCAGGAGGCCCTCCTTCCACCCCTAGACCCCACGATACCTCAGCCTGCACCTGCTTTGTCTGCACCTACCGACACCTCTGTCCACACTTCTGTCACTGTTGGGAGTACACTTGCTGAGTCCACCACCACCACTTCCACCTCTGTGCCATTATCCATCCACCCCATTTCAGCTGTGAACCCTGAGCGTCCCACCACCAGTATTGAGAGCGACGAGCCCTCTTTTGGCTCCGCAGTGGAGACCCTTTCCTCTTTCTTATTCTCGGCCGCGGGGGAGTCATTTCCTTTGCACTTCACGACCTCCACAGTCATCGACCTTACCCTCTCCACTGTAGCTGTCTTCTCTGAGAGTGTCGTGACTTCTGTCACTATTTCTGTGTCACCGACCTCTCTGACCTCCTCGCCCTATGTCACCATTTCAGCCTCTGCTGCTGCTCCTTCCTCTTCGACCATTCATGTGTCTCAGCCTCCCACAGAGGCTGAGCTTCTTTTTGTGAGAACAACACCACAGCCCCACCAGGTAGTGGCACCAGTCATTTACGATAGCCATGTGAGGCAACCCCGTTCCTCACCTGTTCGACCCTCTGCTCCACCGCCCCCCGACACCCTAGTTCAGCATGTTCATGTTCTAGAGGGGGCAGTTAGTGGGCTTCGAGGGGATTTTCGGGCTCTCTCCGCTACCGTCACTACTGTACAGAGGCACATCGCTTTACTTCCTGGTATTCAGGCTAGCCTGAACCAGATTCTTGCGCGTCTTTCACAGCTGCCACCTGCCACTACCTGCACCTCTACCCAGCAGCCCCCACCACCACCTCCTCCACCACTGGACGGTGTTGGTGCTCCACCACCCCCTTAGGCACACACTGGATGCCTCTTATACTTTTGCTGCTACTATTCTGGATATTTCTGCCTGCTGATTTTACACCCTCTTCCACACACATTTTGGCCACATTTTGCTCATACTTGTTTATATCGTTTTGGGAGAGAGGATGTACTTTTGGGGACACTTATATTGCGCCATTTTGATCTCTGCATACATCATTTGCGCCAGGAGAAGCGGCTCGCCAAGTTTCTTGAGTACTTGCGAGGAGTGAGCTTAAATATCCCTTTCTTGGACGCCATTGTAGAGATCCCGTCTTACGCCAAATTCCTAAAAGACTTGATTTCGGGAAAGAAGTGAAAGGAGAAGATAATGCTCGCCGAGCAAGGTACATGGTTCACCCGGAAGGAGAAGGAGCCTACAAGTTTAAAGATCCCGGAAGCTTCCGCATCCCTTGCACGCTTGGAGGAGTCCCGCTACAAAAAGCTTTAGTAGATTTGGGAGCAAGCGTGAGCCTAATGCCACTAACTATGTTTAAGAAATTGAATACGGGGACCGACTTAAAGCCGACGGATATGAGAATACAACTCGCGGACGGCCCGGTCAAAATGGTTGTAGAAAGTGACTGAACCGAAATGAAATTAGGAAATGATGGGATGAGATTGATTTGAAATGACATCTTATTATAAAGAAAAAGTACACACCCACCATACTTGATACCAGCTGATTCATATGATAGATACATGTCATGTGAGGTTAGGAAACTTATGGTCACCTAGGTCACATAAGCAATTGGAGTCACTCATTACCGTATTTAACCATACTTAACAATATTTGTTACTCGAATAAGTGCCACTAGGGAATGGGAAACTCATGTGTTGCCTACTATACCCTTGGACAAGAGCTTAACGCTTGATAAGATTACTAAAGAGTCAATGATACAACTTAGTTAGTGACATCATATTTGTAACACTAGGAAAAAATTGACTTTTGCTTGTGTTTTTATGCCGGCATTTTAAAGAAACGTCACCAAATATCTATTGGGGTTTCGACATTTACCGGTGTTTATAAGAACACCGGCAAATGCTGGACTTTTCTTGGCATTTATAAGAAATTTTTCTGGTGCTTTACTAAAAACGCCAGCAACTGCTGGACTTTTCCTGATGCTTTACTAAAAACACCGGTAAATGTTGGACTTTTCCCAGCACTTCACTAAAAACTCATGGAACTCTAGTGCCCCTACACACAAACTGATACTTTAAATAATTTTTATAAAATTAATTACTTAAAAATAAATTCTGAAATTCATATGGGTGATAGAATATTTTAAGAGCTTTACAGTCATATTTAATACATAGTTTGGTTGTGTGTAGAAGAAGTTCAAACCAAAAGAATTTTGGAGTTCTAATATGAGAAAGAGTGAAGTTTCTCTATGTTATAGCATCTTTGTTTAGTCTCACATCAGGAAAAATTTGAAGTTTTTCAATGTTTAAATAGTTATTGTTCTCACGCCTGCATATACAGGATTTGTTTTACACAATGACTAGCGGGCTACAGCCCTACCGGTGACAGACTGTGGGCGGCTCCACTGTCGATGGCGGCCGCGGCAGGCGGTGGCCGCGGCAGGCGGTGGCCTCGCCGGCGATGGAGGTGGGCGGTCGTGATGGGCAGCGGCCTCACCAGTGGTATAATGTTTTTAATTAAAAATTGATATTGCCTAACGTTTAAAGGAAATGTCAATAAACACCATTGGCATTTTCCAATGTTTTAAGGGAACACCGGTAAACACCATTAGCATTTCTCAACGTTTCACCGAAACACCGGCAAAAGTGGAGTTTTCCAAACGTTTCACCAAAACATCGCCTTTTTAATGGCACCCACCTGAGGTGGTTTCTTTGTGGTGTTTCTCTTAATGACGGGAAAACTTTTGCAAGCATTTTTAAACGCCGGAAAATGTAATAAAAACCGTCGGGAAAAGCCTTTTTAGTAGTGTAAGGAAATATCACTTGGGTTTCTAATCAAATTAGAAATTGCAGAAGCATGGAAAATTCAAAATTTTCCAATCCTAGCTGAAATCCCAAGAAGAACTAAAAAATCATGAATTTAAATGCTAAAAAGAAAAGACGATACCTTTGCACGAATATTCTTTCGTGATAGCTGCTAATCCAATACTCTACCTGTGAAGAAGTCTTATCCTCATACTAATCAAGCAAAATAGAAGATTCATCTTGATGATGTAAATCTTCACAAATCACAAACCATCCAAGGCCTCGAACTCGGTCCAAGCATTGCTAGTGCTTGATATAAAGAAAATGAAAAACTTCTATTTTGTGAGAAATTTTTTAATCTTTTAGCTAAGGCTTCAAGATTATATTATTCTCTCTAGAACTTAAGATGCTAAGATCTTAGATCTCTTGAATTGTTGGATACTTTATAAAGGATGAGAGGACCCATATTTATATTGCTTAGTATCCATGACATCCAACTATGTTGAGAAATTCTAGTACTTACAGTTAAACCATATCCTTAAACATGTAGGTTTTTAAAAGAACGATCTCATGACATCATTTAATTCTTTAGGAGTATTAGATAGAGCCAAATCATACCTAATCACTTGTAGGAGTAAATAGAAAATCTCCTACTAGCTCTAATTTACAAAATGAAGACTTAACTCTAAGTGAAGTTCTATGACAAGATGAAGGCATACCGTATATACCCACAGTAACTTAGATAAATTTGATTCTCGATCCGATGAAGTAATATTTGTGGGATATTCCACACGTAGGAAGGCCTACCAGATATACAACAAAAGAACTTTGTCGACTGAGGAATCTCTTCACGTTTCGTTTTATGGATTTTGATGCTCCTGTTACTCATATTGATTATAGTACAGAATTTCTAGTGGATTCCAGGCATAATGTTAAATTAGATGATTCTAATTAGACTAACCGTACTAATCAAATTGTTGAGAATGTTCCTAGTGATCCAGGTCTCCCCAAGACATTTTCTACGGTCCTGCATCATCCACATGACCAGTGATAGGCAATATTAGTGATGGTGTCCGTACAAGGTCAAGGATGAAGAACTTCACACATTGTTCTTTCGTCTCTACGATTTAGACAAAGAACATCAATAAAGAATGTAAAGATAGCTCGTGGATCATGGTGATGGAAGAAGAGCTCATCCAATTTCCAAGGAACGAAGTGTGGAAACGTGTTCCTCTTCTTAAAGGCCACCAAGTCATAAGTATGAAGTGGATCTTCAAGAACAAGATGGACGAGAATGAGCTCACAAGGAATAAGGCAATGTTTATGGCTGAAGGCTACCGGCAAGAGAAATGTATTGATTTCGATGAATCGTTCGGCCCGGTAGCTAAATTAGAATCATTAGACAATTATTATCATTTTCATTATTTAGGAATTTCAAACTATTTCCAACGGATGTCAAATTCACATTTTTAAATGGCATTGTTCATGAAGAAGTTTATGTATCTCAACCACCCGGTTTTATTGATTTAAAATTTCCAAATCATGTTTTTAAACTTAAGAACTCACTTTATGGCTTGATACAAGCTCCTAGGGTTTGGTATAATCGCCTAAAGACTTTTCTTTTGGATTTGGGTTTCAAAATGGTTGAAGTTTATTCAACGCTATTTACAAATTATTTTGATCAAGACAGCATTATCATTCAAGTATATGTAGACGATATTATCTTTGGTTCTACTTACCCTCAATTATGTCAAGAATTAGTTAAGTCTATGCAGGATGAATTTGAGATGAGCCATATGGGAGAGCTCACATACTTCATAGGTCTTCAAATTTGTCAATTGGAACAATGGATCTTCATCTACCAAACAAAGTACACAGTGGATTTGACCAAGCGCTTTGAGATGTGAACTTATTCCTTCAAGCATATCTAATGAGCACGACGATGCATCTTGATAAAGATCAACGTGACACGGACATCGACAATGCATCTTGATAAAGATCAATGTGGCACGGACGTCGAAATCATCAATACGGAGGTATGATAGGTAGCTTACTTTACCATACTACTAGTAGACCTTATATAATGTTTGCCATTTCTTTATGTGCACGTTATCAATCACGACCAAAAAATCACATTTGATTGAGGTCGAACAAATTTTTCATTATATTAACCAAACACACAACTATGGATTATTTTATCCTAAGTCATGCACATATGAGTTAATCTTATATAGAGATGCCAAGTTTGCCGGAAGCAAATCCGATAGGAAGAGTATCAGTGACACTTGCCATTTTCTAGGAAATTCCATTATGTCTTGGTTTTCCAGGGAATAAAACTCGGTATCATTATCTACGACCAAAATAGAGTAAATTTCCATGTGTCTTGTGCACAAGTCTTATGGATGAGACAAACACTCAAGGACTTTGGAATCAATTGTGGAACATGTGCTATCATGGTCGATAACCAAAGTGCTATATGTCTCTCTAAAAACCCGGTACAACACTCTCATACCAAATACATGGATATTAGACATCATTTCATAAATGAGCATGCCCTTAAGAAGGATGTTAGGCTAGAGTACGTTGACACCCAAAACAAATCGTCGATATTTTCACTAAACCAATCAAGGAAGACTCATTTGTGAGGCTTAGGAGAGTATTTGAAATTATGGGAGAATCGGAACTATAGAAGATCATTTCTTTATGACATACCATGTTTCATTGACATTTCATAAGTAATGCCATGTTCTATGCTCAACTGATTTGTTTGGAAGCATATATCTCTACTTTCATATTTTGTGTATCTTTTCATAGGATATATGTGATTATTATGACATTAAGCATTTTGATTTGATTTGGTATTTATGTGCTTTCGATGAGTTAGTTATGTTTTGGGCTGTTTTGTGCTTAGTTTAAGAAATTAGAGCACAATTTGGTTGCAAAAACTCTTCCATTTGATCCTAGGTTCATTCTTTACTTTTTGGACTAGGACAGATGTTTGGGCGAGACGTACCAGACTTCTGCCGTCTGTATTTCACTGGACAAACATCTGAACAGTCGATTAAACGTCTGTTAGATGAACTCCAGACGTCTTTACAGTGAAAATTTTTGTGGAAAATTTTCTCAAGAGCTCTCTCTTATCACTTTTGTTTTATCAGCCGTCTGATATTGAATGACCAGCCGACTGAAAAGTTAGTCAGTTGCATGTTATGTCTTCATCAGATGTCTTGTAATCCTAGAAATTTCTAAGCTATATTTTCATCTGACCAATCATTTGTAGTACACCGGATAGACGTCTGTGGAGTATTCCAGATGCCTGGGCAATGTACTCCAGTCGTTTGGTTACTTTTAGATTTTGATTTTAAATTCTTAATGCCAGATGCCTGGTCATTCTACTCTAGATGTTGGACAAGGTTTAAAATTCAAATCTCGATTCAATCTGACAACTGTGATCAATTCTTTATTTCCTTTTTATTTCTTAAGCCTCACGATTTAGGGCTTAAGTTCATCACTTCTGGCCGTCTACTCGATCTTCTAACCCTCAAACCCACTACCCTCTCATCGCATTTTTGATCAGCCGTTTGTTGTCTCTGATTGATCATCCGATCGAATTCCATCTTTCTAGGTATATCTCTTTCGATTAATTCTTAGTTTTTCACTTAAGGTTTCATATTTTTGTTTAGGGGTTCAATTAATTTCCATTTAGGTCTTAGTTTATCATCTATTAAGGTTTTAATTCTTGTGTTAATCATCTATGGCCAGTGGCGGAGCCACATGGGGGCAAAGGGGGGCAATTGCCCCCACTGACTTGAGTTGAAATGTATAAATAGTATGCAGGGGCGTAGCCCATGGGCAAGAACAAATAATACTTATGTATAAACTGTAACACGTTGGCATACCCTCTCATTTGGTTAAAGCATGACCTTGGTAACTTCAAGGTCCCAGGATCGAATCCTGCTTTGGCCAAAATTTGAAGTTTTTTAGTTTTCTTTTGTTCATTAAATTCTAAAGCGAGTTGCTATGCAAACAGACCTAATTGCTTAGTAAGCTTACAATTTAAAATGTCAGTTAAAGGAGTTGCTATGAGATTTTTCGCAAGTATCTAAATTATTTAGGGTTTTTTGTTTTATGCTTTTTTTTCAAAATTTTCCCAATAGTTCTGGAAGATTTTGATATTGTAATTTGTTTTGAATTTGATAACATCTTTAGAGTTTTCACCTTCTAGTTCTACATCCAATTGACGACATGACTAACTGCATATGCTTCAATTTATGATTATTTTGATTTACATGAATTAGGTTTTTTTCCATTTTCGGCTGGATTTTTTTGGGCAAATCATTGATTTTTCAAGAACTGTCTTTTTTGATTTATTCGATCCGGTATTTAGCTCCAATTACTTTAAGATTTTGGTTTGGCTGCGTTACTATACAGTGTAAATTTAGTTTTTTAGTTTTTTTAGCAGCAAAACTAGGTTTTGCATTGAATTTGGTATTTACTTGAATATATAATTAATGTTTTTCGATATCTTTCTTTGATTTTTAATAGAGATCTTATGTCTTTGTTTATATTTTGATCCAAGTAAAACATTTATTAGTAATGACTTTTTCTTTTTAATTTTTAAATATTACCATAGATTAATATTATATTTTTTACTTTGACATCATTAGTATGCTAATTAATTCTCTGGAAAAAAATTTCCAAAGCAACACCCAAAATAAGTATGATTATTTTTTAATTAGTTATATAATTACCTAAAACATATTCTTAGATGTAATAAACTTTCATCATTGCAAAAATTGCAACATGGTGATCTATGTTTGACATGAAGCCTGTGTTAGAAAGTCGATAGTAATTTTAAATATTATTCTTTGTACATCAAAAAAAGAAGATTTTTTTCGTTAAATTTTTGCCCCCACTGCGAAGTTTTTCTGGCTCCGCCACTGTCTATGGCTACACGTAAGAAAGTCTTGGCATTCAACCCTCCTCCTTCTACCTCTTCACCTAGGCAGAAACGATTCAAACCCACTGTAATCGGTCAATCTTCATGATCAAAACCCCCTCGGTCTCAACCCTAAACTCAACCTCAACCCCAAGCTCAACCGGAAGCTTGTACACATCAACCCAAACACACTTCACAACTAATCTCACCACCTCCATTGGGAACGCTTCTTAGATTCTCATGCCGTAATCCTGAGTGTGAATCTCGGTATATGTCTCTTCTCTCATGCATGAATTATTCCTGAGCGATTCATAACATACGCTGGCTTCCCTGGTCTTTCCAACATGTTTGAAAAGACTGTACTTCTAGAGATAAGGCGTGACACTATGTCCACCTCTTCTTACCTGAACCTAGTGCACTTATTTTATGCCAACACATCAAAGATGATTTGCATCACTTGGAAACTGTTGTCCAGGGGATTCATATCATGCTTGATGCAGAGACATTAGGATCCATTCTTTACATCCCATCATCTGGCCAAATCATCGTTGATATTGATATGACGGACAATTCTATCGTGGCCAAAGTCTTCACTGAGATCCCCACAAATATCACTTCAAACCTTAGACTTAGGGATCTCGCCCATCTTGCTAGGATATGCAATCTCTTTTTGAAATCCAATATCCAACTCAATTATGGCTCTATTAATTATATGTTTCCAGAGTATCTTTGTTCTCTCTATCGGGCTCAAGTGATTCTTGACAAGATGATTGATGCTTCAAATCTGCCATATCCCTCTCTTCTTACTCATATCTTCACTCACTTTAAAATCCCCTTGAGTATGAATGAGATGAGTCATCCAGGAACCCTTATAAACTCCACATTGATCCAGAAGCCTCCTGCAGCATTGAAGACAGTAGTGTCAAAGGCCGCTGCTTCCTATTTCTCTACCTCTAGTTGACCCTACTACTCCTATCATACCCTAATCTTCTGAGAGACCCAGTATCTCTGAAGACTCCCTAGAAACATTGAGGGCTCAGATCACCGATCTGGGTGATACCTTGGGTACTGAGATCGCAGGATATGAGAGTCTCAAGGTTGAGTTCTTATAGATGCGACAGACAAAACTTTAGCAAATGGAGCTACTGACTCGTCTAGTTCAGCATCTTGAGAAGACTACTCCAGATGTGCGTACTAATACTGCTCCTGTTCCACCTATTAAGCCTGATCCACCTCTTCCTCCTCCATCTAATGCACCAGAATCTAGTGGTGGTGCTGCTGATGCTCCAGCTCCTCCTCCCCCTCCTCCAGGGCCAGAGCCCTATTCTCCTCGAGAAAACTCTCAAGCTTATATGTTCATTTTTTTGAAAGTTTGAGAGGACTTGAGATGTATTTTGTTTTTTCATTGGATGTATGTGTTGCTTTATGTTATGTCATCTTTTCGATGTGTGAGCGATGTTTTAGATGTTATATGTAAATATATATATACATACATATATGTACACAAATGTATGTATTTAAAGATGTACATATGTATATATATATATCTGTGTGTGTGTGTATACACATATCTATCTATCAATCATATAAAACACAACTGTTTTTGAATCGTAAGGCTGACTAGGATAAGATAAAGAGTGGCTGTGATTTGATCTTGGGAAATGGAAGGTTGAGATGAGTTTTGAGAAAATTTTGAGGGGGGATCCATTTGGTTGAAAAAATCAATATTTTAAAATTTGCATGGAAAACGCAATGGTCAAGATTTTGAGGGGATGTAATCATAACTTTTAGGGGGAAATTTGTTGGGAAAACTAAAACTTTTGAAAACCTCACCATCTCTCTCTTCCCAAAAGATAAATGCTCTTTGGTTAGCAGATAATTTGACATATCATAATGATGTCTGTTGGGAAGTTTTTAAAAGAACAACAAATTAACGAAAAAATATTTAGAGGATATATGCAGAATACGAAGCGTAAAAAATTTTGCAGAATACGAAGCGTAAAAAATTTTGTTCATTTAAATTTGGAGGGGGAAATAATTCGTGGGGAGAACAAAGATTTTGAGGGGATATCTTAAATGAACCGTGCCCGAAGGCGGGCGCCAAAGGCGCCTGCGCCAAAGCTAAATTTTTGTTCGTTTAAATTTTGGAGGGGTAGAACAAAAATTTTGAGGGGATACGTTAAATGAACCATGCCCGAGGGCATGAGCATGGGTTATGACTACAATATTACATTTGACAGTTGTTTTTTAATCCTAGGGCTAACTAGGACAAGATAAAGAGTGACTGTGATTTGATCGTGTGAAATGGAAGTTGAGAATGTTGGATCTTGTGGATGGCAAATAACATTATAATGGGGTTGAATAGTGTTGTATGAATAAAATGCTTTTTCTTAAATTAACAACACAACGAATAACTTCCCTTCTAATGTTGCTGAAGGAACCAAGTACAGTGATCTACGCTTGGTCCTTAATCAACACGATGATCTCCAAATATAGATGAGGTGATATATCAGTGAATGAGATCAAAAGAGTAACAAGGATAAAATAAATCTCACAACAGAATGAAATAAAAGCTTGCGATTAATAAGCAAGAATATATTAACACGTGATTGCAAGTGACATATATTTAAAAAATAAATAAATGAGCGTAAAGTAAATGACAATAAACAATCACAGAAAATTCACACAGAGAGACAAGCGATTTTATCTTGGTTTCCCACCTGGATACCTCCAGTCCCCGATCGTCACAAATCGAGATTAAATCCACTATTACCTTAGCAATACAATTACCTAGCTTCACTCACTAGGATTTCCAATCACCTAGTCTCAACTAGGATTTACAACCACCTAGTCTCAACTACGATTTCCATCCACACCACCTAGCCTTAGCTAGAGGATTTCCAACACCCTTATCACCAAGGGACTCAAACTAAGATCAAAATCCAATTCACCACAATAAATTAGTGGAGATTGGTTTTACACCTAACAATTCTATAGCCAAGAAGAATGTGCAATTGTGCTCTATGTGGCTAAATAATTAATCTTTTCTTTGATCACACAAAGAATATTAGATGATTTAATGTGATCAAGAAACTTTTGTTGATTTAAAATCCTGTTAAGGATATTCAAAATGAAGTAGAAAGGATTTGAAAAACAAGTTATAATATCCAAATAAACAGATCTTAAAAGAAGATATAAAAAATATGCACAAGATCAAAATCTGAAATTTAAAATGGTTTCGCTATAAAAAGTTGAGAGAGATAAGAATTTAGAGAACTTGAATGCTTTGAGAGAATTTGAATTTTGCTCAAGAATAATTGATATAGAAACAGTCTCAATAGCTTTCTATTTATAGGGCTCAAAATGAATTCAAAATATTTCAAAAAATGTTTGACATTTGCCCCAAAACGGCTATAAAACAGATTCAATGAACCTGGCCGTCGACAGCTGATAGTCGACTCCCAACTTTGGTAGTCGACTCCCAGAGCAATTTCTGAGAAATTCTGCTACAGCTGGTAGTCGACTCCCAAGTTTGGTAGTTGACTTACAGAGCAGTTTTCTGAGAAAATCTGCTACTGAAAGGCAGTCAACTCTTGGGTTTTTGGAGGTTGACTCCTTGAAAAATGATTTTCTCAAGAAGTTTTGCTCTCATATTATTGAAAATAAGTTTATATGATATTAACATTAATTCAAAACCATTTTCAAAATTCTTTTTGTGTGTGTGCATATTCTTTCGTGGCTTTGACATAATCCTAAGAAAAATGAAAAACAACTCACACACTAGTCACTATGAAGAACTTGAAGTTATGGATGGGATTGAGCTTGTTGCATATGCGTCACTTGAATTTGAGCTCCTCTTTAGCTTGAGATTGAGCACATTCTTTGTGCTTCATCTTCGAACTCCCCGTGTGCTTAAGTCAAAGCTTCAGAATGCAGACGTGGAATGTGAGCTCAACCCTTCTTCATCTTATATGTGTGTAGTTATAGTTCTTCTTCTCGGAATATGTTTCGAGCTTCAATTAGCTTATTGCATAACCTACACACTTAAAAAATAATTAGTACACAACAACATTTGGTGTGATCATCATCAAACCATTTGGGGTGGGACTAGATTTCTCAACACTCTCCTCTTTTTGATGATGACTCCCAAATGAAAAACATTTTGAATAATATGACTTTGAAAATAGTGAGTAAATGTTCTTACTCTCGCTGCTTAGATGCGGTATGAAATCATATCTTACTCCCACTGCATCAAATCTGGTTAGCTACATATTTTCATATATTATTCAGTCATGTTTTTGCTTTTCACTTTTTCTTCCCTTTGTCAGCATACAAAAATGTGATAGTTAACATACTAATTATCAGTGGCAAATGAGTTAAAAAGAATTAACATGAGTGAAAATAGTCAATCCCTCTTGAAAAAATATATCTACATAAAAGAGTTAGTATATAATCCATGCAATTTCATTTCCAACAAAGCAAGTTATATGGGAGATATAAAGAAATAATAATAACAGGCTTGTCCCAATAATTAAAGCAGTTTAAGGACAGTGTATCAAGCATTTTACACATTAAGTCATCAAACATCAAAACATCAACACACCACATGCACAAAGTATTTAAGAATTATTACAGACCAATGTTTTAAAAAGCGAATTATTTAAGCATGTGATCAAATAATCTAAGAAGAACCACCGTTCTTCTTCTCCTTCTTCAATTCCTTTATCTCATCAAGGATCTCTTTAATCTCATTTGTGCTCACCACTAAGTCCTTCAGATTCTCTACTTTGTTGTTGAGATCTTTGAAGCCTTTGTCTTGAGAAATCTTTAACATGTGAATCTTTTTCAGGAGCATATCCTGAAGCTCAATGACATAGGCAGGAACATCGTCAGAATGGGCATGCTCTTCTTGTTCATCTTCAATCTCTTCTTCATCTTCAGTCTCTTCTTCTTCTTCTATGACTTTCTTACCTTTCCTTCTCTCCGTAGAAGAACTCGATTCACTCACTAACCTCTCCTCTGGAACATTCTAGTCTAAGTCTTGGTGAAGTCCCATACGAGCAAGAGTACGAACATCAAGAACAAGAGTAGGTTCCAGGACTTCAGATTCATTGTCCAGGGTGATATCATATGCCCTAAAGAGGATGGTAAGATAGTGGCCATGGGCTAAAGGAGTGTCGACTCTATTGGATAAGGCAGAGTGGATGATGGAGTCCATAATGATCATAGCCCAGTTCACTTTAATGTTGCCAAGCATAACATAGATGCACTTAGCCTGATGCTCAGAAAGAACAGCATGGCTACCAGACTTTTGGGCGATGTTGTAGGACAAGATGTTCATTAGGATCTTGGCGGAATATCTAAGATCAGTACTATTCATTTTGGTGCGGAAATACCTTCCACGCAAGAAAATCTTGTTCAAAATAGTCTTATCAACCATTTCAATCTCATCAAGGAGTTTCCCGGTGTAGGGAATTCCTATTGCTTGTCCTAAAGATCGAACATTAATCTGGAGTTGTGTGTCCAAAACTTTAGTACAAAAGCGAGATTTATTAAGGTCAGCATCAATGTTGGCATAGAATAAGAGAACCAATCTAGGAAAGCATAGAAATGAATTGTCCTTAGAGAATAGATTCGACAGATTTTGATATTAAAGAATGCTATATATTCCATAATTTTCAACATCTTCTAGATTGACAAATATTTCATGAAGAATTTGCCTTACAGAGATGCTCAGAAATTTGGCATAGGAACTGGATTTAACAAGATGTGGTTGAATTACTTCTCTTTCGCTTAATGCATGAGAAGATTCATCTACTCTCCTTTTCTTGGAAACAAACACTTTCCTAGGCATGATTTCTAGGAATTGAAATGAAATATTAAAGAGAGAGGGAATAGATTAACTTGATGAGGAAGTTTCCTTGATGAAATGAGGAATCCTAAAGAGAATTAAGCTCCAAAAGAAGTGAGAAACAAGAGAATCAAGCGAAATCTCAAATGAAGCTCCCAAAGGTGGTAGTGGGCTACCTAGGGTTTGAGAGTTGGGGGGTTTTATAAAATGTTGATGAAGAGAATGAAGAATCTTGTACATTGATTTAAAGGAGTGGTTGAGATCAAAAACTCTTATTGGGCATAATAGTGGATATAAACCCAATAAGGCTTGGAAAACCCACTAGGAGTTAGTCAAAATAACACAAAATTGCGGCAGACAGTCGTCTGGTAGTCGACTCCCTCATTTGGTAGCCGACTCCCACTGTGTATGAGAAAGTTTCCCATCCCAAGGAGATCCGATTTTTGTTAGATGAGTGTTTTGCCAAAATTCGAAAAGTGAGTTATATGAACATTAAAAACATACATATATGAAGCCAATAAAAATCATAATCATAATTTAGACATTTTTCTGCAATGTGCCGATTTTCGTTCCAAGTGTTGAAAATATGCCTTTTGCCTTCCTCCTTCGTTTAGAGTACCTGAAAAGATGTAAACATTATGGTACTCTCATATTCTCGAGTCCGAAGGATTAGTTTACAAGAAGCCAAACCCAATATAGTTTAGCACCTTCAAGAGAAACATATTTATAATTTTTATTCAAATGAATATTTTGAATAAAATTAATTGCGTACCTTTGTTTCTTTTGATTGGTCTCATGCTTGGGAATCCATACGCTTAAGAATTTAGTGTCAGCATAATGCACCCTAGTATGCTTATTCTTTTCCTTAGCATGATTAGAGTTATACCCAAGTCTGGTCTTACTAAACGATGCTTTCTGACTATCAATTAAGTTATCTAGTTTCCCTTTTCCTTTATTGAAATTTTCAAAAATCTTCATAGTGGAGTCATATTTATCTTTAATAGACACTAGAAGATTATCTAAGTCTTCTATCTTTTTACTCATGGAATCAATATCCTTTTCAAGCAATTCATTTTTCTCCTTTAAAAATCTATTCTCTTTAAATAATTCTTCTTTATCTTTTGAGTTTTTATTAAGCAATTTAAGAGTTTTTCTATGCTCTCTAATGAGTTTTTCATGAAGGTCACAAAGTTCTTTATATGCACCCATATAGTCCATATCTTCATCATCACTAGATAAAGTGTCATCTTTGCTAAATGATGAGTGATGATTGAGTTTACCTGAGTGGATGTGGAAGCCATGAAATACATATGAGATGACTCTCTTCTATCTCCTTTGTCGTCGGATGAGGATGACGATTCGTCAGAGCTCGAGTCATCACTTTGGTCAAAGGCTACATACGCTTCATTTCTTGGTCGTCGGAACTTGTTTCTTCTATTGCACTTTTTCTCATTGATATCTCTTGTTTTGCCTCGATCTTTGATGTCTCTATTGTTTTTTCTAGCAGACAGTCTCTTTTCACATGTCCTGGTTTGTTACAGCCAAAACAGATAATGTTGTTAGTAGAACAAAAAGACAGTTTATCATACTTACTTGACATGAAGTTTTTGAAATTTTTCTAGATGAATGCAGTGTGTTCTTCTCTGTCAGTGTAATCGGAGTCTTCTTTGTTGACGTTAAATGCTAGGTTCTTTTTCTTTGGTTTTTCTTCTGCTTTCTTATCTTCTTCGAGTTCAATCTCATATTCCATAAGATTTCCCATCAACTCTTCAAGAGTGAGGTCACTTATGTTATGAGCTTCTCAAATGGATGTCATCTTTCTTTTCCATTCGGGTCTGAGCGATCTCAAAATCTTCATTACCTGATCATACTCAGATACCTTTTTCCCTAACCCTGCAAGCTCATTGGTTATATTAGTGACGCGAATATTCAGATCACTGATAGATTCGTTTTCTTCCATTTTAAAATTTTCGAACTTAGAAATAATTAGATTAATACGAGATTCTTTTAACTTGGCTGTTCCCTCATGACTTACCTCAAGTGTGTGCCAGATCTGATAAGCAATCATACGCTAAGAGATTCGATTGAATTCGGGTCCGGTTACTGCACAGAATAAAGAGTTCATTGCTTTGGCATTTAGGTTGCCTGCTTTCTTCTCCTCTGCAGACCATTTCTCCATCTCGGTGATCGACGTTGTGTATTTGTTCTTCGTGATTGTCCAAACGTCTATGTCAACTGACTGGAGATGTATCATCACACATATCTTCCAGTTGGCATTGTTTGTGCCGTCAAAGAGAGGTGGTCGAAGAGTGTTAAGCCCTTCATTATGGAAAGAAGTTGATGCCATCGCTTAACCTTGCTTTGATACCAAATGTTGCATCTTGTGGATGGCAAACAATATTAGAAGGGGGTTGAATAGTGTTGTATGAATAAAATGCTTTTTCGTAAATTGACAACACAACGAATAACTTCCTTTCCAATATTGCCGAAGGAACCAAGTAGAGTGATCTACGCTTGATCCTTAATTAACACGATGATCTCCAAATAAAGATGAGGTGATATGTCAATGCTTGAGATCAAAAGAGTAACAACGATAAAATAAATCTTATAGCGGAATGAAATAAAAGCTTACGATTAATGAGCAAGAATATATTAACACGTGATTGAAAATGACATATACTTAAACAATAAATAAATGAGCGTAAAGTAAATGAAAATAAACAATCACAGAAAATTCACACAGAGAGACAAGCGATTTTATCTTGATTTCCCACCTGGGTATATCCAATCCCCGACCATCACAGATCGAGATTAAATCCATAATTGCCTTAGTAATACAATTACCTTGCTTCACTCGCTAGTATTTCTAACAACCAGTCTAAACTAGGATTTACAACCACCTAGTCTCAACTAGGATTTCCAACCACACCACCTAGCCTTGGCTAGGATTTCCAACACCCTGATCTCCAAGGGACTCAAAGTAAGATCAAAATCCAATTCACCACAATAAATTAGTGGAGATTGGTTTACACCCAACAATTCTATAACCAAGAAGAATGTGCAATTGTGCTCTATGTGACTAAATAATTAATCTTTTCTTTGATCACACAAAGAATATTAGATGATTCAATGTGATCAAGAAACTTTTGTTGCTTTAAAATCCTTTTAAGAATATTTAAAATGAAGTAGAAAGGATTTGAAAAACAACTTATAATATCCAAATAAAAAGATCTTAAAAGAAGATATAAAAATATGCACAAGATCAAGATCTGAAATTTAAAATGGTTTGGGTATAAAACTTGAGAGAGATGAGAATTTAGAGAACTTGAATACTTTGAGAGAATTTGAATTTAGCTCAAGAATAATTGATATAGAAATAGTCTCAAAAGCTCTCTATTTATAGGGTTCAAAATGAGTTCAAAATATTTCAAAAAAAAGTTTGACTTTTGCCCCCAAATGGCTATAAAAAAGATTCAATGAATCATGCCGTTGGCAGCTGGTAGTCGACTCCCAGAGCAATTTCTGAGAAATTCTGCTACAGCTGGTAGTCGACTCCCAAGTTTGGTAGTCGACTTCCAGAGCAGTTTTCTGAGAAAAGCTGCTATGGAAAGGCAGTCAACTCCTGGGTGTTTGGAGGTTGACTCCTTCTTGAAAAATTATTTTCTCAAGAAGTTTTGCTATCATATTATTGAAAATAAGTTTATATAATAGTAACATTAATTCAAAACCATTTTCAAAATTCTTTGTGTGTGTACATATTCTTTCTTGGCTTTGACATAATCCTAAGAGAAATGAAAAACTACTTGCACACTAGTAGTCACTATGAAGAACTTGAAGCCATGGATGAGCTTGAGCTTGTTGCATATGCTTCACTTGAATTTGCGTTCGTCTTTAGCTTGAGCTTGAACACATTCTTTGAGCTTCATCTTCGAACTCCTCGTGTGTTCAGCTTCATCTTCGAACACATAGATTGAGCTTGAGCTTGAACACATTCTTTGAGCTTCATCTTCGAACTCCTCGTGTGTTCAGCTTCATCTTCGAACACATAGATTGAGCTTGAGCTTGAACACATTCTTTAAGTCTAAAGCTTCAGAATGGAGACGTGGAATGTGAGCTCAATCCTTCTTCATCTTTTATATGTGTAGTTATAGTTCTTTTTCTCGGAATATGTTTCAAGCTTTAATTATCTTATTGCACAACCTGCACACTTAAGAAATAATTAGTACACAACAACATTTGGTGTGATCATCATCAAAACCACTTGGGGTGGGACTAGATTTTCCAACAGAGATAAGTTTTGAGAAAGTTTTGAGGGGGAATCCATTTGGTGGAAAACTCAATATTTTGAAATTTGTGATGAGTTGTGAGAAGGGGGTTAGAAAAATAACCCTGTGCACCTAACCACAGGCTTTAGCAACTTTAAGAGTATGCACTCTTAGCTGTAGTACATAAATTAAATGATCATCACATTATCCAAAGCTTATAGAAAGTCTTTGAACATCAGTCCCAAGAACCACATTCTGTCTCTTTTTATATTTATTAACATTTGTTATGATTAATAGGGTTTAAACTAACCGAACGTTTGCCAACGCTGATAAAGCTCGGCTTATTTAGTAATCGAGTGAGTTATACAATTCTACTAAAACACAAGTGGGAAATATTTTTTGGGGAGAACAAAGAGTTTGAACCGTGCCCGAGGGCACGGGTTATGGCCGAAGGTGCCCCGCTAAATTTTTTATGCTAATTTGTTGTTCCGCGTCGAAGGTGCCTGTGCCAAATTTTTTGTTCTATGCTAATTTGTAGTTTCCCACCGACGGCGCCCGCACCGAATTTGTTGTTTCGCTCCAAAGGCGCACGTGCCTCTAAATATTTTTATGCTAATTTGTTGTTCTTTTAAATTTTGGCTGTGGAAATAATTTTCTATGGGATAAAGATTTTGCGATGGAAAATCTTAACTGAACCGTGCCCCGGGCACGGGTTATGACTAGTATATATATACGAAGAATATGGGCCTGAGCTGACAGCGTAAGAATTTATTCTTGCGCTGTCAATGATTTGGGCCCTCTAAAAGTATTTTTTAAATTGTTTTTGCAGTAGTTAGATATACTTGTTAACTAGCTCCCCACAAATTGTCAGGTCAATCCAACACCGTTTAAGCCTCCGTTCATCGATTTCAAAAACGTTGCACAAAACTGTCCAGAATTATGGACAATTTTACGCAACGTTTTTGAAATCGATACGTTTTTGAAATCGATGAACGGAGGCTCAAACGGTGTTGGATTGACCTGACAATATGTGGGGAGATAGTTAACAAGTATATCTAATTACTGCAAAAAATATTTTAAAAAATTATTTTTACCCCCCAAATCACTGACAGCGCAGGAAAAATTTCATGCGCTATCAGCTCACCTCCATATACATATACATACATATACATATACATATACATATACATATACATATATATACATATACATATATATATACATCTATTCTATAAAAGAGGGCCTTTTTTGAATTTTGTCCTGCGTGGCAGGGGTTTGTCCTACGTGGACAAAGACATGATGACTGGGACATAAGCTTTGGGGGGGGGGAAATTGGGAGGAAAGTTTGAAATTTGAATTTTGGTTTGAAAATGCAAATTATTTTGGGGGGAAACGTTGAGGGAAATGCAAAATTTTTACGGTTTGAAAACATTGGGGGAAATCCAAATCCTCGCGCGCATCCCGTGATTTCTCTCTCTTAAAAATTTGACCTTAGGGTTTATCTTTTACTGCCCTGCATTTATCTCTCAAAACATTTGCCCTTTGGTTTATCCCCCTTCCCTCTATCTTTGCCCCAACCCCTAACCCACACCTCTCTTTCTCCCCATAGTTGTATCCACCACCAAAGGGAAGAGATCGAGGCACGGGGTACGGAATATGATCGGTGGGCGAGCGTGCTGTCGGAGCTACTGCCGGAGATCACAAAGAGGGTGGAGGCGCACGAGGAACAGTGGCCGATGCCCAAGAGTGTCGTGTCATGTGCCTGCGTCTGTAAGCAGTGGAGGGAGATCATCCTCGGCATCGTGCGGCCTCCGCTCGAGATCGGACAGATCACATTCCCTTTCTCCCTCAAGCAGGTATGCAGATGACTTAGGGTTTTGTTTTTTTGGATGGATCTGTATAAAAATTTGCCCTTTGGTTTTCTTATCTTTTTTTCTGAAGTTTTTATTTAGATGTTTTGTTTTTTTCAGCCAGGACTGTGGGATTTTCAAATTCAATGCGTTATTAAGATGAACAAGAAGAATTCGACGTTCTATCGATATCTTTGCTTGCGCCAGAGTCTGATGGGTTCGGCTAGGGTCTGATGAGCCAGAGTCTGACGTTCAATCTATATCTATATCTTTCCAATGCATAAATTTTGGTAGCAAAAGGAAATATTAGGATAGGGTCTGATGGGTTCTGCTAGGGTTTGATGGGTTCCTTGGTTTTATTAGGCTGGGGTCTGATTTGGTGGTGCATTTGCGTTACAGGTTGATCGAGAATTTAGTTCCTTATATGGTTTTGAGTTCTTTGCAGAGATATTTTCTTCTTGTTTTTTTCGATTTTGATGAGGGATTTGTGGTACAGGGCGGCAAAGATGCGAACAGTGTGGAGGAGGTTCTGAAGCTTGCAAAACAAGAGTTCTGCCCCCAAAGCCACGCCATGATCGTTCGGTTGTTGAAATGTAAGTTCTGTTTTTGATTTGTTGTTTTTGGTGGAATTAGATTGGATCTGATAGTTTCATAGCTTTATCTGTGAATTCTACGTTAAAATTTTCCTTTTTAACCGATTTGGTGTAGGGATGGGATAGGCCAGCAAGACGCAAGATATACTCCTCTAAGCGTGGATTCCGCTAAACTGGTACCAAACATGAATTTATTTTGAAATTTTAAATCAATTGCACTGCAGATCATTGAATGTCTTATGCTTGATTGTTTTTCTAAATCATTTATTTGTTGGTACTATCAGTCCCTGATAGAAAAGCAAGCAAAAGAAATGCTGGAAGCTAGGGAAGGGAGGAATGTTTCCTTGGAAAATCTTAACAACAGGTGCGCTGGTGCACACACATGAATTTTTTTAATCAAGGCTATTTAAATTCATTAGTTTTACAATTGTACTAATGTTCTTGCCTGCACATTTGAAGAGAGAGACAAATACACGCCATTGAGGAGTCTTTCAAAGCTTCCAAATTGCCTCATGTGCATCAGACTAATCCATCGTTGAAGCCAGTGGAGGTTCTTCCTTTGTTGCCTGATCTCGATAGGTAGACATGTCAACTTCATTACATTTTATGCAGGAACTAGGGTAGCTTTCTCGGTACTTTCTTACTTCTATTTTAACATCTAGGGGAATAAAAGCATGCATGCCTGTTTACTTCTTTATCCATTTATTTTTCCAGAATTTGATTCTGGGTTTTTCAGTCAAATAAATGTTAATGAACAAGAGTGTAAATAAGTCGGTTGTGAAGAACGATAAAATTGTCATTTTCTTCCCTTAAGAATTCTTGAATATATTTGTATTTATCGTAGGTGGTTACATATAAAAATTGAAGCCATGTGGAATACCCAGATGATTTTGTTCTGCATACTAATTGAAAGACTGAAATCAGATCAATGAAGAACAATATTTTACACATAAAAAATTATAACTTTTTAAGAGTCTAAACCCTTTATGTTGTCATAATTCATTAGACATCATAATTAACATGCTTGAATGATGGGAAATCGTTTTTATACACAAGAAGTTGGTTGTATATAGACTTCGAAACAAAAATGGAGAGTCTAGGTTGCGCTATGCCACATTTTATCACCGATCTTTATTTTTTGCATATTGTTGAATATTATATCAATTACTATCTAGAGAAACAAATTTCCATGATTATTTTGGTGATGGTTTGAATAATTCCAATCTTTTGTCACTAAAAGTTCCCTTTTCTGCAAATGAAAAATGATTAAGGACAATAGTCAAAATCTAAAAAGTATTGCATTACTTTTGATGGTATGTTTTGTCTTCTTGCTTCTAAATGACCTTTTGATACGGTGAAGAAGAGTAGGTTATCCTGATTAGTTGTTTTGATTAATTTCAGCTGGGTTTATCATCATTTGTCTCATTATCCATGATCTATGTACCAAAGTTCTTCCTACTCTATGACTGGATCATTCATTTTTGGATTAGGAATGATGATCGGTTTGTCATGATAGGTTTTGACAGTGATCCTACTACTGATTTTGAAGCATATAACAAGCGGATATGCAGGATATAACAAGCGGATATGCAGGATATGACAAGCGGATATGTGAAAAGAAAATTGAGTTGTCTTATTATCGAAATTGAGTAGTTTTGCACTTTTGGTTTCTGATTTTGTGTTCTTGATGAACCAACAAAAACGGGTATTCTGGATTCATTTGATTTGGTGTTTGGTATTTTTTAAAATATAAGCTTCAGGGTTTCCTTCATTACATTCAATTTTCCAAATTAAGCATATTATTTACTACTACCAAAGGTCTTTATGGCGTTCTATTTAAAGCTACTGCTAATTCATTATCTTCTTACTGAGATCATTGTTTGACTCATTTTTTCTATTAAAGTAATTTTTTTAATCTTCTGCGGGATGTAGATATTTAAAAAAGTAGGTGATGTTGGGCCATGCAGGAGTGCGGTCATGTTTAATTCTACAAATCATAGCTTATGTTTTGTGAGCCGTTTTGTTGGAAATAAAAGTTTCTGTTCCATGGATATCCTTTATGCTGCAGTTATGCAAGTCTGGTTACAACTCAGTTTATTGAGATAAAAGGTCTTCAAATTGAACTGTTATTCTTCCTATTCTCATCTCTCAACTAATCATGTCTCTACCGCTTTTTGTAGTTGCAATCATCAGATATATCAAAGGCTGAACATAATAATGACCCAACCCTACTCAACCTTTTGAAGGTAACTGAAATTCATTTTGTTTGGACCACTTGCAATCACCAACTCTTAACATCATGTTTTTATGATGTAGTAACAACTTGCATTTCTTCCGTGTTCCTAAGCAGACCTCATTCACAAGCTCCAACATTTCAGCGGCATTCCCATATGTTACTGTGCCGGATGGGAAGAGCACACTTGAAAATTCATTGATTTTAGGATTAGAACTATGGGAGTGGGTTAGGAGTGGACCATATTGCATGCATGGAATCATGTTCCATTGATGGTGAAAACCTTAAAAATTGCAGTGGGTGCTACACTTGAGGTAATTTTTTCATTTTTTCATTTTATTTTTAACTATTGTGGCAAAGATTTTATCTACTTTTTAAATGAATATAGTTGAATCTGACATCTTAAACGAATTTTCAGGACTTTGTGGGATCAAGGATGGAAACTGGGGCAAGTAGAAAAATAGATTTAGTTGTATTCTGTGATGAAGGCTCTCATGAATCGGACCAAGCTCAATCAGAAGGTACAATATTCTTTGTGTTATACATATTTCTATTATTTACTGTGTTCACCTTGGTTGCAAATTAGTTTATTTATAAGTATTATTTACATTCCTTAACCCTCACTGCAACTCTAGGGCTCGACCCAAGCTTTGGTATCATCTCAAAATCTGCCACTACATAAAAACTCTGATGTTTGATTTCATTGGGATCTGTTTGGTCTTTTTTAATGATGTTGATTTGGATTGAATTGGTTGTAGGAGAGGGCTTACATGATGTTGAGAATGGAAGGTTGCTTGCTTATTTATTTTATTGCCGACTTAAAGAGTCCTGGGTTCAAATCTCGAACCAGAGTATTGATTGCCGGCTTCAAACTTTTTTGGATATGTAAATATGCTGCTTGCTTTTTTATTTGTGTTATAAGAATGTTGATGCAGGGGTTATAAGAACACTGATGGAAGAATTACAGAAGAAGAGGTCAGAGAGGTATGAGTTTGTTTTGGTTTTAAAGTCACATATTAATTAATTGATTAACTGTTTTATGTTTTTTAAATTTCAGATCATACCTCTAAGCGCATCCACCAACAAGCAGTCCATATGATCATGGAAGAGCTAGACCCCAACAATCTTGGCTACATTGAGGTAACTCAGGATTTAAAACTCTCTTTTTTGTACCTCATTATTTAATTTAAAACTCTCTTCCGAGAAGCAGCAACAATAGCTTGGTAAATGCTGAGAAGGAAATTGAGTGTGGATACATTCGAAAGGTAAGTTGGATTTTTGGTTTGGATTGGATTTTTTTGTTGCGATCAAAAGTTTCTTTGATTGGAGATTCGAATGATCCCATGGAAAATTTTTGAATTTTTGACCTAATATTTGATCTGGTTTTTGTATTGATCAAGTTCAACTTTGTTCATCATTGCTCATCGTCATCATCACCATCATCTTAGCCTACACCCCAAAAATTGGGGTCGACTTGAACTCTATTCAAATGTTCAGCTTTGAATCAGATCGAACTGAGTAGCCTACTGTGAATATAATATTCAAGCTTTTGTATTGATTTGTTGGCAAAGTTAAAAGTTTTGATTTTGTTTCTTACATGGAAATCACATATAAATGACTAAATTGTTTCAAGTCAATTTTGGACATATCCAATTAGTTACATTTTTGTAATTTTTCAGATTATTGAAGGAAATATTATCTGTGGCAGTAGGAAAGACATCTTTGGGAATGCTAAACAATTATGTGGAAATGGCTGAAAAATTTATAACAAGAGCTCATCATTGAAACTGTTGAATATTATGCGCTTTGATTTATAAAATGGTATATATTATCATTGAAACTTAAGTGTTGGGTGTAATGAGAACATGCCATTAAGATTCGGTTTAACTTTAAACTTTTGATCCAATAAAATTTTATGTTGTCCATGGCATATCAAACTGAAACTCCACTTCCAATTGCTAAGAAACAGCATCAAATGGAACACAAAACAAATAAGGAAACAAGTAACAGAAGACGACCACTCATAATTTCCTTATATGGTTACATTTGAATGGGTAGTATTTCCATGTCCATTGTACATCTACTTATTGGATTATACCGCAAATAAGGAATACTAACTGTTGAAAGCCTGAAAGGACAAACTTTGGGTTTTCCTCTCCTCCCACATTTCAAAAGATGTGCACCCTTCTTCAGAGCAAACAAGTTAACATAAACCTACAAAGATTTAAAAAGGTGAAAACGACAGAGGACAAATAAAAATTATTACATGTATCATGGGCAATAAGGAATTTTGAATAATAATGCAGATAACATAAAACCCTTTCCGTTAAATGGAGAAGAAATTTCATCTTTTTTGTGAATTCCTCACCTTCTACGTATATATATGCTGCGAATTTGAGTAAATGAGAGGATATACACGAGATGAAGTAAAACATCTATCTTATAAGTCAAGCAAAACAGCAAAAATATATGTTAACTAATGTGATCCCAAGAAAGAAATTATCCAAATTCCAGAATACGCTCTTTGATAACATAGATTCCAAAGACCTTTTTATAAATCACGTACATTTTCTTCTAAATTCTTAGCTTAAGTTAAAACAAACACCATAAAAATACTAAATATCGAAAATAATCAAATGGGTATATCTTAAACTCACGAACAATAATAACAACAAGGGTCCAATGTAGCATTCTGCTCTAAAATTTTAACTCATTTTCTCCCAAAATCTCAAAAACCAACAATAAAGAATGAAAATATGACATAAAACCCACATGCCAAATGCTCACCTTAAACCAAATCAACTGGCCTAAATGCTAAAATTGTAAAAATCATCAAATGGGTAGTGCTTAAAACCGACCTGCACAATTCATCTGTTCAATGGAGATTTTCTTATTGATTTCTCAGCCATATCCATGTAATACCCTCCCTAAGATTGGCCATATCCATGTAAACCCCTATAAATTACACGCACTATAAATTACATCTTTGGGTATGCTAAGCCATATCCATGTAATACCCTCCCCAAGCACTTCACTTGAAAAATTCTGTATAGTAGATGATAAAAGCAAAAGCTAATACACTGGTCATTGGTCCTGCAATCTTTAGAGCTAAAGATTATGCATGAGATTCATCTCTTAAAATTGTTTTTTCTCAAATTTTTTTGAAGGTATATTTTTACAGTACAAGAATGTGCATTCTTTTACCTTCTAGGGAGTAAATTGCTCATCTCTGATTAACACATGTCCTTTCTTGCAACCATAAAAGGCATAAAAAGACAAGTACACAGCCTATGTTAGTTCCGGTATGATTAATGTCCTATAAGAATATTTGTCGATTTATATATACAGATACCTCTTTTGCTTCAAAGTAAGTTAACTGATGCATACCAGTGATTAATGGACATCCATATGCAATCGATGTTAAATGACATGGTTAGCAAAAACCAAACAATAAGAATACTTTAAACTGGTAGACATTTTACATGATGTCTACATGCATGTTACATAAGAAATACAGTCACATATTTTTGAGACATACTTATTATATGCATCTTGCCCGTCGATTTCAATATGCTTTGGGTTTGATTACTGATGTTGTCAGTTTGCTATCCATAATGTTTATTCTTAGAGTGCTGCGTTGTCTATGCTCTAAGAGATCTAACAAACGCGTCACATAAAATTAAGAATTCTGACCAAATGCTCAAATGTTTTGTTGCTTTTTGCTGCACCAATTCTATTTGCTCCAAGGCCATCATGCTTTGTTTTAGTTGCTTTTTTTTATAAAGGATGATAAAGTGCTTCTTTGCTCTGTAGAGATATGAAGACAGAGAACATCACCATCTTTCAAGAGTCAATGCCTTGAAGCTGCCACTACAAATATATTGTGAATTGTATTATTTTATGTCGGGATGTTAGAAACAGTTAAGGAAGCAAATGCAAACTGTATTTTTTTCATGTCCAAGTTTTGATTCAAATGTATAATTTTTTCAACATTACATCAAAGCCCTAAAGGCAATATGATAAGTATAATAGTGGCATATAGGCTGATGAAATATTGATATGTGATGTTTTTATTTTTATATGCTAATTATCATAGTTAAATGTGAGAAGATGTTTTTAAATTTTGAATGGAAATATGCTGACAATGACATGAGTGGACCTTAATAGCACTTGCATTATTCTACATTTGGGATAAGATAAGTGCTTGATTTCACCAAAATGGTTGCCTGCTTAGTACTTTTCAGAAAGTTGTTTTTTTCGAAGGAAAAAATATATATTAAGGGCTTGCAATCATTTGATCCCTGATGGTGTTGTTGGAAAGATCTGTTCTTGCAACAGAATGATCTAAATATTTTAGCGAAGACACACCTGTTTTTTGCTAACTTTTTTCATCTGGTCTGATACGTTGCTTTCCGTAAATGATAATGTTGGCAGATGTGGCTTGCAACAAAACCTTTGATGATTCTAGGTTATGTTTGAAGCCTATTGTTACCCATTTGAATTGCAAGTTATGTCCAAGTAGCAGTAAGTATATGGTCATGATTACCTAAACTTACAATTTATGATTTGTAGTCACAAACACGGATGTCGTACACCACAATCCTCCTAATACTGGGCACGAGGACATGGTAACATGTACATATTTTTACTACGATAAGAAGTATTTTAACCCATACAAGGTTAAAGTATTTGGTTATTTGTAAACGCACTTAATTCTAAAATGATCTTTAAAACCATTCGCTTTGATCAAACCCTGAGCAAAGTGGTTTCATCTTAACATGATGTGAATGAAGGCTTTGTGTTTTTAGAAAATTTCAACATGGATACACTTTTTATGTCTTATAGTGTCGGACACATTAAACTTTAGTTGGGTGAAGAGTCTGACAGTTAAAGCTATTGTATATTAGTTAATTTCACCACTATCGGATGTCTGAATACATAACCTGCTAATGATTGTGTAAGCTTTCTTTATCCATCAAAAAATTGGGGTTCCCAAACCAAAGCCAACATATGGCTTGGTTCCTTTCTGTGGTGTAAGTAGTCAACATGATCCGTGATGCTCACATTAGTTTGAAATTGTACACAAGCTTTATAAAGTGGATGACTTGGATAAAATGGTGGGTAAAAAGATGGTATGTATTGAATCTTGAGGATTCAACAGATAGAATGAGAGTTTGTAAAAATTTTGTGGGGAACTAAAATTATTGGGGGAACTAAATTCTCTTGGGAACTAAATTTTCGAGAGAACTTAAATTTTTTTGAAACTTTTTGGTGGATCTAAATCTTAGGGAACTAAATTTTGGGGAGAATTAAAAACTTAGGGCGGATCTATATAATAATTATTGCTATTTAATTTTTTCTGTTCGTTTAAAATTAGAGGATCCATGATTTTGAGGGTGGAATATTTTAAACGAACTGTGTCTTTAAGACACGTGGCTAAATTTTTTGGAGAGAACTAAATTCATTGGGCAACTAACTTTTAGGGGGAACTAAAATTTTTGGTAGAACTAAATAAAAATTATTGTGTGTTAATTATTGATGTTCGTTTAAAATCAGGGGACCTAAGATTTTGAGGGGGAATATGTTAAATGAACCGTGCCCTTAGGGCACGGGGTATGACTAGTATATATATAGGAGTCATCCCCTGCGAAACACGTTCGCACGCTGCTTCGTGCGAATGGGATGTGAACCGTTAGATTCCCCTTCGCTGCATCGTAGGGTTCAACTCCCCTTCCCCTAATTCGCAGCGATATGTGGGGTCCATTCGTCCTCGTCCCCTGCGAAAGTCATCTGCCATCTCAAATCTCATGCCCACTCCCCCTCTTCGAACTGTCTCCCTCCCTCTCCGATCTGTCTACTCGTTCGATCTCTCTCCCTCTCCGATCTTTCTCCCTCCTTCTCTGATCTCAAAGCTCGTTCGAACTCTCTCTCCCCCTCTCTGATCTCACATCTCGGGCGGTCGAGATCTCCCCTCTCATTCTCGTCTCCAGCCACCATCCCAAAAGGTATTGTCGATTTCATTTAATTTCTTGGTTTCAGTTGTGTTATTCCTTTCTAGGGTTCAGATTTGAGTTGGAGAAGAGGACATGTTTTGATCTAGGGTTCAGTATCATTCATTTTTCGATCTAATGTTCAGAATCATGTTTTGACCTAGGCTTTATGAATTACGCTTGATAACAAGGCCTTACCAAAAGAAAAGACCGACTTTTGCCTAAGGCAAGCAGGTCAGTTTGAATTATATGCGTTGATGATGACTTGTTAATTGATATGTGATGTTAAACAAATTTATTAGGTTGAATTATATGTGATGTTGAAAAAATTTCAAGTTGATGGAAAAACAATTGCAGATTCCATTTGAGACATAATCTCTGTGGGTTTGTGGGAAAAAAATTGCAGATTCCATATGAAAAAAATTTGCAGATTCCAAATTTTAAGCTCGTAGCAAAGAAATATTATGATGGTTCATCTTGGATATCATATTCTAAACATGACATGAATCTCGGTTGCTTTTCGCTTGTCGTGTTTCTTGCTTAGGATAGTGAAGTGAAATAATTTGTTTGTTTAAATCAAGACTGCCACTTGGAAGATATTCCTAGTGTTACGACTAATATGGACCAGCCCGAATTACAACGGCCAATGTCCCAACCTCAAAGGAGACGCCCACTAGAGAAGACGGGCCCGCCCGGAAGGGCCTATGGACGGGGCTGAAGGCCCAGCCACTTCGCCCTCGGGGGCACCCGACTAGCCCCCACTCGGCCAGATTAACCGCCCCTCGGAATCTGCGATCCCATAATGGCCATTAACGGACCCGTTAATGGGCCACCCCTCCACTACGCACGAGTGGGAGGAGGCGGAGGCCGATCGTGGGGACGTGAGAGGAGGCAGGATGTGGGGCAATCACGAGGGACCCTATATGGGGAAGGCCAGGACGACGGAGAGGGGGATCAAGACTCAGGTAATCAACATAGAGGTACTCCATCAATGACCTAGGCATTCGCCACTCCATTTCCTCCCTCCCCCAAAACTCGCGCCGCCTGGGTTGACGTTCCGGCTTCCTTTCAAGCCGGATCTCCCCCGCCGAGTACCCTTTCAGACCTTGATCTGACTTAGGCATCAGAGGGGATTTGGCCGGAACCTAGGTCCGGCCTCCCTGACGAGTTTTCTCATCTGTCCAGGAAGAAGATATCCGAGGCGCCGAGGCTACCCCTCAGCGTCGGTCGGTTACCCCCATCGCAGTCGTCAGGTGGACGGCTGCTCAAGCACCAACCTACTTGCAAGGCACCGAGGCTACCCCTCGACGCGAATCCGACCGAGGCCGAGCACGACCCAGCCGAGGCTGAGCGCGACCCACAGAGCCGAGGTTTCTCCTCATCTCCCCGAAGGCAGAGGATCGACGCTACCTGGGGAATCCCCCCATCTGCGCCCGACCCTCCTTCCTTCCATGCCGAGAACAAGAGGGCTCGGCGATCCCAAGGGACCCTCAAGTCGGCCCCTTGACCACGTTGACCACATAGCCGACGGTCAACGAACTGTGGTGAGAAAACACCCGTAAACATCTGGCGTCGTCTGTGGGAAAGAATTAACACCCACGTCAAACCACCAAGATGGAACCCATCAGCAATGGCCTAGGGCGCATGCCACCCATCCCGAAGGAGGGCACGTACCACGCCCCCATCGAGAACCCGAACGGCTGCGCTGCCAGGGAGACCGACGACGCCCGACTGGCCACACAGGGGAAACTCCGAGCCTACGCGCAGGAGACCAACACCAACATCCAAACTTTAGTTGCGATGATTCAACAGCTCGTTAGCAGCACTCCCATCCCCACGGGTGGGGAGGGACGGGCCTACCGCCAGGAAGAGGATCGCCGACCTCTTCGCTCCGCAGTGGTTGCCGACCACGGAAAAGGAGTGCAGAACACGGAAAGGAGGTTCACCATGCCCGGTTTTTCCCCGGCGTGGTCTTCCACTCCCACCTCATTCAGAGAGGGAAATGGGGGGGACTCAGAGCGGACGGACGACGTCTCAAGGATGGCCTCGTCCGCACGTCCAGGATCAGACAAACGTAGGCGGGATGATCGCCAATCAGCGAGCGTCCAGTCTTACCAGAGCGGAGGCAGCCGACGAGCAAAGGCCCACCACCAGAAGAACCGGAAAGAATGTTCGCGCCGATCGAGTCCGGCACCCAAGCTGGCGAAGACCCAAGAGGAGGTCAAGCTCCTGTCGCCCCCCTCGTTGAAGCCGAACGGCAAGGAGACGGGCGAAGGGGAGCGACCCAGGTGCATCAGCAGAGAACGATGCCCCTGACTCGGAGGATAACCGAGGCACGGATACGCTCAAACTTCAAGGTACCGACACTGGAGAAATACAACGGCGTTAGCGACCCTGTGGATCATGTGATGGACTACGAGGGGGTCATGGCATTCCAGGGGGCCGATGACACCCTGCTCTGCAGGGGATTCTACTCCACCCTACGGGGGGCCGCGCAGACCTGGTACCTCAGCCTGCCCAGTCGGTCGATAGACAGCTTCGAGGAGCTCACCCAGTTGTTCTGCAAGCAATTTATGGCCGGGCGACAGATAAAACCTGATTCGGGACACTTGTTCAATGTGGTGCAGGGACCGGCCAAATCTCTGAGACACTTCATGCGTCGCTTCAACGTGGAGCGATTGAGCGTGGATAGCTGCCCCGAGCTGGTTGTGAAGGCGGCCTTGAAAAGGGCCTACGACATAGGGGCTTGAAGAAATCGCTACACAGCGACCCACCGAAGGACCTCGCCGGAATTATGGCCTGAGCAGAACGCTTCATGTTGAAAGAAGAGGCCCTGGCCGTGGATGAGGGTAAGACCAGGTGCGGGACCAAGCGCGATGAGAACGAGCATCGCGGCACGGAGGAGCATCGACAAGAGAAAAGGGCCAGAGGAAGACCGCGGAAGGAAGAGCCCCGGCACTCCTCGGTGACCACCGCCCCTGACGTGATCCTAGCGCAAGCCCAGAAGGAGGGACATACGAGCCGACCTCCCCGAAGGATGAGGAAAGGCGGGAGGGATGAAGAGAAGTACTGCAAGTACCACAAAGACAACGGCCACGATATCGACGACTGTTGGCACCTGAAGAAAGACATCGAGAAGCTTGTGAGCCGGGGCACCTGAAGAACTCCGCCAACGACCCCGCCTAGGGAGAAGGAACGTCCAAACAGCATGACAAGGGAAAAAGGGAGAACGCGGTCCAGACGGTTACGCGTATCATCGAGTGAGGGGATAGAGTAAACAGCCGCCGCTTCGCCGGGGGAGGGCTACCCTGCCAGAACCTCCCCTGTCTCTTGTCGCCTTTTCCTTTTTTCATCACTCCAAATGTACTATCTCATGGAAATGAAGGCATACACTGTAAATGTAAATTCAATCAACTGTTTTGAGCAGACGATTCGGGACTCATATGAAGACTCAATCAAGGCAACCACGGTTAACCATTAAGTGGGAGGAATGTTGCCCCCCAGAGAATTCGCCAATCGAGCCCAAGGACCGATGCGGACCGCCCGTTCATAAGCCTGGGGGCAACTCCCCCAGCAGACGGGCACGACGGCCGGTCATAAGCCGAGGGGTGCCTACCCGCGCAGACCGAGAGAACCGCCCGCTCGTAAGGCTGGGGGCAACTCCCCCAGCAAACAGGCACGACAGCCAGTCATAAGCCGAGGGGTGCTTACCCGCGCAGACCGAGCGAACCGCCCGCTCGTAAGGCTGAGGGGCAACTCCCCCAGCAGACGGGCACGACGGCAGGTCATAAGCCGAGGGGTACTCACCCCCACGGACCGAGCCAAACCACCCGCTCGTAAGGCTGGGGGCAACTCCCCCAGCAGATGGGCACGACGGCCGGTCATAAGCCGAGGGGTACTCACCCCCGCAGACCGAGCAAAACCGCCCGCTCGTAAGGCTGGGGGCAACTCCCCTAACCGACGAGCACGACGCTCGGTCATAAGCCGAGGGGTACTTATCCCCACAGACCGAGCGAAGTACCCGCTCGTAAGTTTGGGGGCAACTCCCCCAGCCGACGAGCACGACGCCCTGTCATAAGCCGATGGGTACTTACCCCCGCAGACCGAGCGAAGCACCCGCTCGTAAGGTTGGGGGCAACTCCCCCAGTCGACGAGCACGATGCCCAGTCATAAGCTGAGGGGTACTTACCCCTGCAGACTGAGCTCTGCACTCGCTCGTAAGGTTGGGGGCAGCTCCCCCAGCCGACGAGCACGACGCCCGGTCATAAGCCGAGGGGTTCTTACCCCCGCAGACCGAGCGAAGCACCCGCTCGTAAGGTTGGGGGCAACTCCCCCAGCCGACGGGCACGATGCCCGTTCATAATCCGAGGGGTACTTACCCCCGCGGACCGAGCTCTGCACCCGCTCCTAAGGCTAGGGACAACTCCCCCCAGCCGACGAGCACGACGCCCTGTCATAAGCCGAGGGGTACTTACCCCCGCGGACCGAGCGAAGCGCCCGCTCGTAAGGCTGGGGGCAACTCCCCCAGCCGACGAGCACGACGGCCGGTCATAAGCCGAGGGGTACTCTCCCCCGCGGACCGAGCGAAGCGCCTGCTCAAAAGGCTGGGGGCAACTCCCCCCCAGTCGACGAGCATGACAGCCGGCCGCAAGCCAAGGGATGACCTCCCTCGCAGACCGAGTGACCCACCCGCTCGCCTGACTGAGGACAATCACCCTGACTGATAGAATCGACGGGAAGAACGACATCCTAAGCCAGACGAGACCGTGACAACACCCCTAGACGATGGCAGTGACGCCCGTCCGGTCTAGGAACATTGAAGGCTATTCCAAAGGGGAGAACCCCCGAAAAAGAGACCAGTGGCACAAGAAGAACTGACTAGAAGAAATCATTTTCATTAACGGTATGGGTTACATATCACTCAGCAACATCCTCTCAAGCACTGTTGTTGACAACAAAATTTGTCACCCAAGAAAAGAAAAAAGGGGACATGATACAAGGGCTCTTCAGGGGTCCGGAGCGCGAGAGATAGCGTCATCCGGGGCCTCGCCTTGCTCCGAGCAGTGGGGATCGATGTGTCCCGGTGGAGGGAGGATCGGCTCCCGAGCGAGCTCCGCGAACTGCCGGAATGACTCCCTGACGACCTCCACTATACGAGGGGCGAGGAGGTCGTCATAAGTCCCGAAGACCTCCCTCAGGACCGACGCAATCTTCGGCCGTATGGCCGTGTCAACGCCCTTCTCAGCCTCCTCGATGAAACGGAGCCTCCGACGTAGCTCGGCGAGTTGGCCCCAGAGATCCTCTCTCTCCCGCCGGAACTTTTCTTCCGCTTCTCGGCTCAAGTCATGGACATCCACAAGATTTCGTTTGAGATCATGTACTTGAGACTCGAGCTCGTCGGCACGACGGCGTTGCTGCCGAGCTTCCATGCAGGCACCTTGAAGGGCTACGTCAGCCTCCCCGGCCCGAGCGCTCTCCCGATTTAGGGAATCCTCGAGGCTTCTCAATTGGGTCGCCCGGCGTTGCACCTCAACAGCCATCGCGGTGGCTTGCAAACGAAAGAGAGGTGGATTATACCAAGGAAGATCGAAGGGCAAGGAAACTGTCCGAAAATGACAGGAATTCGAACCTGTCGGAGATGACCGACCAGAGAATCCGACAATATGTCCACGGGGGACAACTCCAAGAAGGAACGGTCCCCCGGAAGGACGGAGTCCGCCGCCGGCCGACTCGCCAAGGCCATATCAAGGGGTACCGAGTCCCCGGGGGGATCAGCGGGGCCCGCTGAGGCGCTTGGCAGGACGCAGACAGTCCCCAAGACCGAAGGGGGTAGCTGAGGGAGTGACGACGGCGTGGGCGGCAGGGTCGGCCGTGACGGTCAGCACGATTGCCTTGCCGGGATCCGTCGGCGCAACGGCGGGAACTGGAGAAGCAGCGCGCCCGCCGTTCTTCCGTGACTTCTTCCCGTTGGGGCCCACGGTAACAGGGGGAGAGCGCTTACGACTCCCGCCCGCGGACGGCCGAGGAGCCGATCCGGAACCCTCAACAAGGAGGTGGTCGATCCCAGTGACTTCTCCTCCGGGGGGACCCGATGCAACCCGTGGGGAAGACTTGGCCTCAATCCTCCCCGAAGGAGGCTCGTACCGGTGCAACTCTTCATCTACAGAGTGGCAAGGAGACCGTCTGGAAGAGCTCACATAGCCCCGGCGAGATCCCAGCCGAATAAGCGCGTCAACATCGTGGGTGAATTCGCAGCCAGCCATCCCTGCGAGAGAAAGCGAAATCAGGGTGAGCCAGAGGTTAAACGGAAGGAAGGGAGACAACATACCGGGGGACCATAGAGTACACTTAAGAAGTAGGTCATCCAGCAAATGCCAGACCGACCTCTCCTCAAGACAAAGTGACGACAGGAGGCGGACCGCGGCCCGCTCGGCCTCGGATAAGGTTACCGCCCTGTCGGTTTATTGTGAACTCTCCCAACCTGTCAAGATCACCGAGACCCGGGGAAAGACAACAAAAACAAAGCTAGAGTCCCAGTTCCCCAACCAAGGGGGCAGACCGAGCATGCACACCCGCCACGCACGGGTTCGGAGGTGCAGCCAAGATCCGAGGCCGACCGTCTGGATCCGGTAAAAGTGAAAGAGGAGGGGGAGAGACGGCTCCAGGCCATGAGTGATACAAAGCGTAATGAACCCGGTCAGCACTGCAACAGAGGATGGCGTTAGCTGGCACAGGGCGACGTTCAAGGAATCCGTGAATTGAATGATAAAAGGGTGAAGGGGGAATCGGAGCCCCAGATGGAACATCTCGACGTAGACGCCGACCTCGTTACTCCGCGGGAAGCAGATCCGCTCGTCTCCAAAGGGAATCCAGACGTCATAGGGATGACATAAGCACCTCTCTCGTATTTCCCTAGTGACTAAGAAAGTGGCCATAGATGACGACCGGAGGATCGATGGAGGGATGCCTAATCGCTCGGAAGACGAGGCCACATCGTCCCCAACGGGATCCGGAAAAAGTTTTCCTTTCCCTTTATCCGGGAGCCCCGGGGGCGGCGAAGGAGCTTTGAGCCTCGAGGGATGGGCACGATCGGGACCAGGCGTCGGTCCGCCAGGACGTGTCTCACCTATTCTAAGCATGGTCATAGCCCGAATTAAAGAGGGGAAGAATTACCTTGATAAGAGCTGGAAAGAAGGCAGATGTCAGGAAGAAGGCAGATGTCGGGAAGAAGAAGCTGGCAGAACGGAGATCAAGAAGGAATGAGCGCGAAAGAGTTGAAGCTCGAGGGATTGGAACGTATATATAAAGGACGATGGTTGGATCTGAACCATCAAGGGAGAGCACGTGGCGACATCAAGACGGCGGCGATGCTTCGAAAACTGCGCCAACGGAAGTTCAAACGGAGCGGTAATAATGACATTCATTTAATAGCGGAACCTCGACTGATGCACCCGTCGGATCATGAAAGAGTCACATCACCCGAACCGAACCGACGGAAGCCGAACGGCCCCGATGATGGGGGCAATTGTTACGACTAATATGGACCAGCCCGAATTACAACGGCCCACGGTCCAACCTCAAAGGAGACGCCCACTAGAGAAGACGGGCCCGCCCGGAAGGGCCCACGGACGGGGCTGAAGGCCCAGCCACTTTGCCCTCGGGGGCACCCGACTAGCCCCCACTCGGCCAGATTAACCGCCCCTCGGAATCCGCGATCCCATAATGGCCACTAACGTACCCGTTAATGGGCCACCCCTCCACTATACACGAGTGGGAGGAGGCAGAGGCGGATCGTGGGGACGTGAGAGGAGGCAGGACGTGGGGCAATCACGAGGGTGTAGGGAATTCGTGGGACCCTTAGGGCACACAAACTCTAGTCCTGTCCTAAGTCGGACGGAACATAGACAGAAAAACAATTGCAACAGAAGAAAAACTTGTTAATCTAATTAACATGTAGTTAAAACAATTTTAACTTAGCCCTAAGGTCCAAGACCCTTAGCCAAGATCTATGCCAACTTGGGATGGATCTGACCATCCCAAGAAGGATCTAGCCTACTGCGATTAAATTAAACTAATACTTATTAAACTACATACCCGGAATCTCAACCCTGGAGCAGGTGAGATGTTCCGCGCCGTCTTACGAGCTGCTCCCCGTCTGACGCCGAGCCGCTCCTCGAACCGCTCCCTGAACCGCTCCTCGAACCGCTTCGCATCCCGAGGCGATCAATCCCCGTGTCGCCGAGCCAACCAACCGCTGAAGAAAGTTTCACGCGAGTGAAACCTCCGCCTAGATTTCAGATCTGAATCCGAACTCCTTTGCGGCTTTGCTAGAGCCCTCAAGAGTAAGGCAGAAATTTTAGGGAGATAGAAGAAATATTAATTTAAGCTTAGATCCGAGCGTGCTCCAATATTTACGAGAGCCGCTCAGATCTAGAGCTTGGGACAAGTTTTGAGGAAGAGAGCAGACCCCTATTTATATAGGCGGCTGACTGCTCCCCTTCTCTCAAAATCCGATGTGGGACTATTAATTGGGTTAATTAAAATCAAGTTAGTTTGCACTTCACAAAGTGCAAACTTCTGTGAATTTTAACTCACTCACCATTGAACTTCAGGATTGATACAACCTATCAATTCGAATGGTCTTCAACGGTGAACGCATAGGAAAAAACCGTTCGTCAATCGGAGTTCGTTTGACCACTCAATTGATCGTCCAAAGATCAGCCCAAGAGTGTATTTTCGCACAAAGCAGCCAAGGCGGCTGTGCGCAGCCCTAGGGCTCAGAAAACCTGAAGTGGGGCCCATCATGTGGGCCCCATAGCACACGCGCGCGCTTAACAGTGCGGCGCGTGCACAGCACACGCCCGCGAGGCCCGTGCTGTGCACGCGTCGCGTGCACAGCTGCCGCCCGCTGAAGCGGGCGGCTTTTGCTTTGAAGCGGGGCGGGCCCGCATCAAATGCGGGCCCACTGGGTTGTCTCGCCCGCGTCAGCGGGTGGGTCCGCTGATGCACGCGTCAGCGGCCCCCCTTCCCTTGGGCCTGGGCTTATTTTTGACAGCCTCTCTAAATGGGGTTTATCTCTCTTTTGGGCTTTCTATTTAACATTATTAAATAGACTTTTGGGGCTCGTTTGAACTCCGTTTTTGACGCGGTTCGAGCTTGCGTCAAGAGTAAGATGAACCCGTCTAACCAGTAACCTTTTCCTTGCGTTTCTTTTATTAAATATTGTTTTAAACAATTTAAAACACATTTAATCTCTTTTGCATCAAATGCAAATTAGTCCCCTATCTAGGCTTAAATTATCCTATTGCATCAAATGAAATTATTCCATCCCTTTGCATCAAATGCAAATTATTCTTCCTAACTAATTTCTACCTATTACTAGACGAAGAATCGCACTCTGTGTGAGACCCTACAGCCTGACCCTTACAACAGGTTGGGCTCGAAGCCCTATACGGCAGTGACCACGAGCAGTGGTTGCCGTCCCTGCTTCAGGAATCATCATTATGTGGTTAACTCATTGACATGAGTATTATCGGGACCACCCTGACTGTTTCCGTGATGAATTCCGTAGTTATAGTCTTTTCGTCTTAACTATGTCGTGTAGATCAAGTCTAGGGTACGGTCAAACTGTCAACCCCAATAACTTGACTCCGGTTAGTTTCGATCAATCTTTAGTCAATTAATGTTGGACTTCTTCCAACATACTCTGCGCAGATTTTTTACTAAAGACCGAACTAACTCTATGACACTAACTCCCATTGACCGGGAGAGACGAATCCTCTCTTGGTCATTACTCTCCTTGTACGCTTCAAGTGACACCCAATCAAAGACCTTTCAACAGGCCTCGCCTCGAAGTTAGGCCAGTGATCTAAGTGGCACCGTTAACGCACAGGTTCGTCAAAATGACCTCAAGTCAAAAGACCAACTATCCTATCATTACTAAGAGTTATTATTGACAGATTGGTCAATGTAACCATATGATAACTCTTGTGGATCGTTCAGTGAACTCATTCTCAAATGAGCACCTGTGTCTCGTCTCCGACTTCGCCAAGTCGAACGATCATGAGATCATCGCCACCGCTTAACGGTGAAGACTAAGACACAATGGTCTATCCGATGTTTCGATATCCTTGTCTCGAAACTTCTACGACCACGAACCCTTTTAGACTTATGCTACAGACGGTCAAACATTTCTCCATGATCGAGATACTCATCTCGATATCTGTTTGACCTTGCATAAAGTCTCAGGACTTTACCTAAGTTAATGTCTAATATTAACTACATTATAAAATAACTTAGATAAATCATTACCAAACAGCTTACTATTATTTCGAACAAGACGGTTGTGCTATTCACACAGAGATAAATAGCCTGGAGGGCATTATTCTCCTACAGAGGGACCCTATAAGGGGAAGGCCAGGACAACAGAGAGGGGGATCGAGACTCAGGTAATCAACAGAGAGGTAATCCGTCAACGACCTAGGCATTTGCCACTCCATTTCCTCCCTCTCCCAAAACTCGCGCCGCCTGGGTTGACGTTCCGGCTTCCTTTCAAGCCGGATCTCCCCTGTCGAGTACCCTTTCAGACCTTGATCAGACTTAGGCATCGGAGGGGATTTGGTCGGAACCTAGGTCCGGCCTCCCTGACGAGTTTCCTCATCTGTCCAGGAAGAAGATATTCGAGGCACCGAGGCGACCCCTCAGCGTCGGTCGGCTACCCCCATCGCAGTCGTCAGGTGGACGGCTGCTCAAGCACCAACCTACTTGCAAGGCACCGAGGCTATCCCTCGACGCGGATCCGACCGAGGCCGAGCGTGACCCAGCCGAGGCCGAGCACGACCCACCGAGCCGAGGTTTCTCCTCAGCTCCCCGAAGGCAGAGGATCGACGCTACCTGGGGAATCCCCCCGTCTGCGCCCGACCCTCCTTCCTCCCACTCCGAGAACAAGCGAGTTCGGCGATCCCAAGGGACCCTCAAGTCAGCCCCTTGACCACGTTGACCACACAGCCGACGGTCAACGAACTGTGGTGAGAAAACACCCGTAAACACCTAGCATAAAATCTAATCCAATTGAAAATCTAATCAACTATGGGGGTGTGGAGGTTTATGCGTGTGAGCATGGAGGTCTATGGCTATTCTAACTGTGACATTAAATACGGGTCCAAGGTGGTTGATCTTAAATTGAATTATGCTATTCTAATTGAATTAAATATGATAAACAAAACAACAGGCATATGCTAAACAAGTTGAATTATATGCTTGTTGATCTTAAATTGAGTACTATGCTTGCTTTAATGGTCAGTCCTAGTTTACTTTGTTATTTTTTTCTTGCAAAACATATACATTTGGCTCTTTTTGTGATAAGTTCAGGTTCCTAAAGAGCTCCTGTCAATGAGAGGGTCATTTCTGGATGATTGTTTAATTCTAGAATGGAAGCAGTGGTCGAGATCTGTATGTTGATCGATCATGCACGGAATGGAGCAGGTTATTTACGATCCAGCACATGCGAATGAGTTATATGACAAGGTGAAGAGAGCGAGGAGAAGATTCTAATGATTTTATCTGCTCATTGCTAGAAGAGTTTCCAGATTGGTCACTTGATGTATGAGTGCAAGAATGAAAAGTTATACATGACATGCCCCCCATGGACCAACAACTCAAGAACCCTAAGCTGAAGATGACACTTTTAGTTTCGTATGAACTAGACAATCCAGATACAGAGAAAGGAGAGATCACATTTAAAGCTTTGTATCCTTTACTTTTTACTTGGATTGTGATGGAAGAACATGAGAAGTATGTAGCATGGTTGGTGCCTTCTCAAGTTGTATGTATGAATCAGGAAAAATTAAAGTCAAGAAAAAGTGTCTGTATATGAAAGGGTCTGTATATGAAAACTAAAGTCAAGAAAAATTGAAGAGTCATATAAATTAGTATGTGTCTCTTATGTGTGTATGAGTCCTTATGTGATGTTTGTGTCCTATAGTAGTACCTAAAATAATGAGCCTTCATGCTCTTAATGTATGCTCTCATTCTGTCTGAATGAAAAGAGAAGGCTCCTTCTTTAGTGTTGATCATTGCCCATTCTCGGTTCTTGAAATATAATCTTTGATTCTAAGTAGTTTTATTGACTCATGAATGAAGCACCTATGTGATCTTCGTCTAGGCATTAGTAGGCAATGCCGTAATGGACCAATGTGTCATTGTGCCTTAGTTACATGTGATAAGATATCAAATTCCGCATACAATCTGCAATGGATGCATATAATCCGCAATGGATGAGACTAATGTGCATATTTGATAAGTTCTCATAAAAAATTCTTATATAAATTTGTTATTTTGATTGGAGTGCATATTTGTAATTTTAAACCCATGAATGTGGACGTGAATATGTTATTTTGATTCAAGAAGTTATCCGAAAAGGTTTACAATACAGAATTTGAAAAGTCCCCATAAAATTTTAGAAGTTATCTAGCATACACAATCTAAACTTTAGTTCTCCTGTTTACACTATTTGAGAAACATCATAAAAATACACAGTTTGGTCCAAACTGGACACAAGTTCTCCAGCTTACACTCATATTTGATTGAGAAGTTCTCCTATTCAGAATTTGCATAAAAGTTGCACTTATACTCATATTTGAGTAGTTACACTCAAAAAATACACAATGCGAAGAAAGAATACAAAATCCAAACAAAAAAACTACAGAACTTGAACAAAAAATTCTCTAGCTTCCTCCAGGTTGATTCTCCAGCTTCCGGCACAAAAATATTTAAGTAGTTACCCTCATGTTCTCTAGCTTCCAGGTTTTTTTGGTGTTCTCCAGCTTGATTTGCTTCATGTTCTCTAGCTTGATTAGCAATTTTCAGGTTTTTCTTTTAGGAGTGCATATGTTAGTGCACATAATTTTTCAGAGCAGTGCTTTAACTTCCAGGAGTGCACATATGCTTCCAGGAGGGCATATGCTTCATGGTTTCACGTTCTCCACCTTCAGTGATACCTGAGCAACTGAAAATGTCAGTTTGAAGAATAATAATAAAATTCCAGTAGACACATTGCCATTCGCAGCAGCATCTCTGATGTATATGAAGAAAATGCTCAAGCATAGAAAAGAATATACCATCAATTTCTACGAGTATATCGCATATATACAATTATACTGAACCATGAGTGCATTCCAAATCCCAAAAAATATATGGGTTCATGAATAACTACATGCAACACCTCAACATCCGCACGCCCAAAAGTTTGTTCAATAAGAATGTCAACAATTTTAAAGATGGGACTTTATTCAATCAACCACCGGCCCTTGCTCTATTTTGTAAATTTGTAGGTAGTAGGACTTAGAAAAACTAATTTGTGGATTGAAACAGAACAAGCCCCAAACAAATTTGATGCATACCTGATAAATAGATTCCCAAGTGGAAGCATTATGGATGCATACATCTGTATATCCAAAACAATCCCAAAAGTTTCTCCAGAATGCATATAAATGCATATAAATCCAGAAATATACATCACAGAAAAAATATCCAGAATGTAAATATAGCAAATAATATATAAATTGACAGTACATCCTAGCAAATGGCTACTCTATGTATCATATCAAAGCCTCCATCTACCACCCAAACTTCATGCAAGTGATATAGTTGCATCTGTGAAAAAAAATAAAGAAAATATGATATTTGTGATATTCAATTTGTGTATTAACAAATGAAATATGTGTATTAACAAATACCGTCACCAAAGGAGTCTTCTTCTGATTCACTGTTTGGGTCGTTACTATTAAATTGGCCTTGTGAAGAATTGAAAAAAGTTTCATTATAAGTAATAACAAATAGCATTGTTCTTACGTAAAAATGGTGAAAAAGAATACTTATAGTACCTTGTTTGCTTTAGCGGGCAGTTCCTACTATCATGATTTTGTCCTCGCTTACCACACGTCATGCATTTCCTGGGTTGTCTTTTCAAAATCTCTCTTATTGGCTTTAGTCTACCGGATTTGGGCCGTCCTTTCGTTCTAACTTGACTTGGATCATGAATAATTTCATGAGCCGACTCTATATTTGTTCGCATCACATCAGTATCTTGTACACTTTCTTCAACAGTCATACGTGTCAAATTTTTTAAATATATTGTTGCATCTGCAATCAAGTCACGGTTAAGCTCATATGCCGCACCTGAACGTAGTCCCACTTCAACTAGACCATTAGCCATAGCATGTAATTCAATGTAACGAGAAGCAAGATTACCTTTGTCTCCAGACATATTCACATCTCTCTGGACAACCCTTCTTCTTCTGACAGTTTGGCACCATCTTGGTAAAATATATTGATCTGGCAATACAAGATGATTTGAATTTTTAAGCATTGCAAAGATATGTCTACATGGATAGCCCTTAAATTCAAATATTCGACATGAACATCTTGCCATTCTAGTTGCTTTACAATATACAACATGCCTCATCTTCTCAAGATTGCCCAACCATTTTACTTGGAAGATTGTTTCATAGTCATCATCCTTTTCAAGCCCAATGAGGTAAAATAAGCTAAATTAAATTTCCTTTTGAAAAATAGCAAATATGTGCCCCGTGTATAATTGAGACATTTGATTCTCCATCGGCCATTCTGTCTTCATATTTGGTGTTATCTCCAATGAGCAGTGATTTTCTTTTAGCTCTCCCTCCCTTTCTCTTACCAACGCCCTCTGAAAGATGTTGACAAAATCATGAAGTGTGTTTTTTTGATACATTCTCATTGAGCATAGAATTCATACTTTCACTTCTTTGACTGCTAGACATCCCCACCCAGAAGGAATTTTTAAGATAAACTGGAATCCATTTCTCGCGGATTTGATACAAATCCATTAGCCATTTATTTGTATCCAATCCATTTTGTGCCAATAGCAAATTCCAGTTGTCTTCAAATTCACTCAGATCTTCAGCTTCCCAAATATTCTTTAGGAAAGGTTCTTTAAATTCCTTTCTAAAACACACTGCACCTACCTTAGCCGAGAATTTTTCTGTAATATGCCAAATGTAGCACATATGCCTGATTTCTGGAAAAACTCTCTGGATTGCCTTGCTAATCCCCAAATCTTGATCGGTAACCATGGCCAACGGAGGACGACCCATTGCTTCAACCCACTTATTAAACACCCATATGAAAGAATTTGCGTTTTCATTTGGAATCAATCTGTAGACTAAAAATACCGTCTTTCCATGATGATTTACACCAACAAATGGTACAAATACCAATCCATATTGATTAGTATTATGTGTGGCATCGAAGGAAATCACATCTCCAAAATTTTGATAATTTAGTATCGAAATACTATCCGCCCAAAAACATTGAGTTAATTTTCCCTCCTCATCAACTTCATACCTAAAAAAGAACATATCATTTTTTCCTTCTCCTATTTGAAATAATCCAGCGTCATCTGTGCATCATGAGCATACACTTTTGCTTTCATGTCCCTTCTATAATTTCTGACGTTGGTCTCTGTACATCCAATTTTATCAAATCCCTCGCTGGAGTGTTCGAAGAAAGCCATTTGTTTGTTCATTGGAATGGCCACATCCACAAACTGCTTTATCAGTTTTTTCTTCACAGTACTTACCTCACGACCTCTTAACAAATGCTTTCTACTCGGTGTTGTGCAATTATGATTATGTTCTTCCGTGAAAATAATCACTTCCCACTTGTTAGTTTGACAGTTCAATTTCAATCGGATTAAAGCCTTGCAACCTGTTCTATTTGTTCCATGCGGCCGAACGTCCTCTGATTTAGATGTTGTCATTCCTTCTTTTGAGCAAACATAATTCTTACCAACTAACACGTCTTTCTTATAAGTGGTTGTGCTGCTACGCACATCAAAACCCCCGGCCTTTCCATAATTTTTGTAGAATTTTGCAGCTTCATCATGGGTGTTAAAAGTCATTCCAATTTTTGGTTTCATATGCTCTTCAACATTTGGACCGGATACTCCCAGAGTGTCACTGACATGGTGATCATCCATATGGAAACTTCCACTGGCATTGTCCATCGTCCTATGTAAACTTTCCAAATAAAATAAGAATTAATTTATTTTGGATTCTATTAAAACATGGAGTGCATTGTACAAGCCTAGTGTAGCATAGAGGGACAAACCAAAGCTAGCATGGTGTCACCTGAATGTGTTTCCCCAATTGTGAAGGTAGCTTATGCTACCTCTGGGATCATACATACTTAAATCTATACTTCTAAAGATTATGAAAAGTTGAAAGTCTTGCTAGGACTAGTGTTATAATACAGAGGGGTAGCATTCTAAAATATACATACTAGTTGCAACCAAGTAGTAATAGAATTTGATTAACGTAGCCGTTTGAATTTGGAAGGAACAAAAAACTGAAAATATAATTCAGCAGAAATTTTTACTAATTTTAATCATTTATGAAATTTCCAATTAAATTAGCTACTTGAGTTTTGGACTTTATTCACAGTGGATGCTATTAACATCAAAAACATTTGATTTACATCACATTTTTACATAATTTTGCAAAACATACTTTTTGATATGAATAACCCCTACTATTGGTGCTGAGAATATGAGGTCATAAATACAGTTGAACAACCTCAGCCTCAGAATATGAAATCACTGATTCATATAAGAACAAAATTAAAAGCATAAAGGAAATGAATTCATACATCGAGTGAACTGAGCAGCGAAATTGTTAAGGAATTTAGGGACGGCTGAATTGAACAACCGAGTTAAACAACCTCATGAATTCATACAACAAGTTGAACAACCTCAACCTCATGAACTGAGCAGTGAATTCATGAGGAGCACAGATCCACGCTGGCAAGAAATCAGTTGGGTTCGTGGATGGCTGGAGAGAAGCACGGAATCGAGTCGACCTGACTGAGAGAGCGAGAGATCGGGAACCTGAGGCTGAGAGATGCGAGAGATCGGGAACCTGAGGCTGAGAGATGCGAGAGAGGGGAGTTGGAGAAATGCGAGATGCGAGATATGGGAGGGAAGCGTCGAGAGGGGAGCGTCGAGAGGTGGTTGGGGTCGTGGATGGCTGGCAAGAAGCACAAAAACCTTAGTGCCGTTGTGAGATGGAGATGGGGCCAAAAAACCCCAGTGCCTTTGCGAGATGGAGATGGGGCCTAGCGCCTAGTCAGCAGTGGGATGGGGGGGCAAAAACGTAAAATCCCCAAGCAAAAGAAGCAGAAACCCCAGGCGTCGTTCGATGAATTCTCAGCAAATCCAATGATTGACATCCCATTCGCACGAAGCAGAGTGCGAACGTGCTTCGCAGGGGATAACTCCTATATGTGTGTGTGTGTATATACATATACATATACATATATACATATAGTGTATATATGTATATGTATATGTATATGTATACACGTATATGTATACATGTATATGTATACATATACATATATATATATATATATAAGTATACATATATCTAGATATAGGTATATATATATACATATAAATATCTATTATATATTTGACAGCGATTTTTGAATCCTAGAGCTGACTAGGACAAGCTGACTAGGACAAAGGGGTTGATAGAAAGAGGGTCAGGATTAAATCTTGAGAAATGAACGGCTTATAGGAAGTTTTGAGATAGATTTGCTTGGAACTCGGCCTAAAAGCTGTGGGGGGTTCCATTTCTTTGCGTGGGGAGAGCTGCTTTTGCGTGAGGAGATGAACAGTCTATTTTAGGAAACGTGCTTTTTTGGGGAGAGCAACAGACATTTGAGCTTCCCAAGAAAGCAACATCATGTTTCCCCAAGAGCTTTCCAATCCGTGGTTTCTCACAGTTATCATCATGTTTCGCAAGGCAGTGAGGCGTTGAAGAAAGCCGAGCAAGGTTGGATTTCTAAATTTTTTCTCCTTTCCAAATCGTTTCTAGGTTCAATCATCTCGACTTTTTATTGTTTATTTCTTCCTCCTCGGTCCTCAGTCCTTGGCTAACATCTGCAATTTCTTCGCGATCTCTTCTTCACAGATCAGGTATTTTTGAGACTTTTATCTGCAATCGTATCCAGGCCCCAATGTTTTGTGGTCTTAAGCTGTTAAAATCTTGGATTTGAATACATGGCGTGTAGTTTTGTGGTTTATTATACATGGAAGTATCTTTATTTGATATCTTTGTTGTTTGTATGATTTGAATGCAGGCTGTTACTTGGCTACGCTTATCCAGCATTCAAATGCTTTAACGCGATGGAAATGAGACAGATCCACCTCGGCCAGCTCCAATTTTGGTGCCAGTACTGGTAAATTTCCTCTATTTGATGAGTTTTACAAGATCTCGATCTGCTCTCCAAGATTTGGGGTTTTCTTTGAATTCAACTAGCTCAAAATTTCGGCTAATCGTGTAACGATTTTGGGTTTTGCAGGGTGATTGTAACGATATTGACTGTTTTGAGAGATTTTTTGACATATTCGTTTCCTGGTAATTAATCACACTTTTTTCTGGATTTGTTACCCCCATTTATAAGGTTTAATTATGATTCCTGATTCTCTTTTCTCATTATTTTCATGGTTGCCATTGTACGCTGAAACCAAGATCGCATTCTTCATATACTTATGGCATCCAAAAACAATGGTAAAATAAAGAAATATCAACCAAAACAACACATATCATGTCAAATTTATTTACACTTTTGTTGGTTGTTTGATCTTAGAGAACGATTTTGTTGTTATGCATGGGACAAGTTGGGTATATGCTGTGTTTCTGAGACCTCTGGTTATGCAGCACGAGCCTAACATTGAAGAGAAATTGAAGAGATTCAGAGCGAAATCTGTAGACTTGTTGATGTTCTACATCAAGAATTTCATAGATCAGGGCAAATCCATGTTATTGCTGATACTCACTGAGTCTTACTGAAGGTACAAAATTTCATTTCTGAATCTCATTTGAGCTTGCTAGATCTAAGGGTGTATTCTTCTTGCAGGTTCAAGTAAGGCAGTGCAACGGCTGTGCACAGCTTGAAGGAAAACATCAATTGCTAGATTCCAAGCTGAAGGAAGATGCAGACATCAAGAGGATGTAAGCAACTTGGTTCCCTTGCTGTATAATTTTAGATGCAAGCATTTTGGTGTAGCCCAAAAATCAATTGCTAGATTGTTGAATGAAGCTGTAAGCTTTTTGATTTCTCTGTACAATTTCTTTGTCTAATGTAGTAGCTGCATTTACCCTACATAAAAGGGGGGGTTTCCCTTTGGAGAATGCTTGATACTTTGTAGTTCTAGCTTGGTCCATAACTGCTGTAGTTAGTCTTCACTGATCCATGCACTTGCATTTAGGCTGTTTGAATCAATGATAGGGATGTATGCCCCTGTATATAACTTCCTATGTACTCTCTTTGCTTGGAATCTTATCATGAAAACCAACATCATGAAATTTAAGTTGTAAAAAGAAGGATGAACATCATGTATATTGAGTCCCACAGTGTTGATACCTTTTTTGTTACGTAATCTTCTTAAACTTCACGCTACAGGTAAAGACGGTTTTGGTGGATTAATTTACTCCACGCGTACAACGGCATGTAAATTTTCTCACGATTTGAAACGGTGTGCGCGTCGGGTAAAAACTTTGCAACTGGTAAAATGTAATTGCTGCGCACAACACGCTAAAGTCTAATGCATCGTGCACGGTAATAAAAAAGTTTAGAGGGTTGTATTATTCATCACAGTGCACAACCCGTTGTGCGCAAAGGTTAAAAGACCTAGTTTGAAGTAATATTCATTCGCGTACACGACGGGTAAAATTATGCCCCGTTGTACACGTTGTGCACGGGAGTTAAAAGACTTAGTTTGAAGTAATATTCATCTGCATGCACAACGAGTAAAATTATGCCCCGTTGTGCGCATTGTGTGCGGGGGTTAAAAGACTTAGTTTGAAGTAATATTCATCCGTGCGTACGACGGGTAAAATTATGCCTTGTTCTGCGCATCGGGTAAAAATGGTTCCGGTGGATTAAATTACTCCACGCATACAACTGCATGTAAAATTTCTCACGATTTGAAACATTGTGCCCGTCGGGTAAAAACTTTGCAACGCGTAAAATTTAATCGCCGTGCACATTGCGCTACAGTCTAATGCATCGTGCGTGGTAATAAAAAAGTATAGTGGGTTGTATTATTTATCACAGCGCACAACACGTTGTGCACGAAGGATAAAAGACCTAGTTTGGAGTAATATTCATCCGCATGCACGGCGGGTAAAATTATGCCCCGTTGTGCGCATTGTGCGCAGGGGTTAAAAGACGTAGTTTGAAGTAATATTCATCCACGCGCATGACAGGTAAAATTATGTCCCGTTGTGTACGTTATGCGTGGTGTGCACAGCGGTTAAAGACCTAGTTTGAAGTAATATTCATCCGCATGCACGATGAGTAAAATTATGCCTTGCTGTGCGCATCGGGTAAAACCGGTTCCGGTGGATTAAATTACTTCACGCGTACAACATCATGTAAAATTTGAAGTAATATTCATCTCGTTGTGCGCGAAGGTTAAAAGACTTAGTTTGAAGTAATATTCATCTAGACGCACGATGGGCAAAATTATGCCCCGTTGTGCGCTTTGTGCGCGGGGGTTAAAAGACTTAGTGTTAAGTAATATTCATCCGCGCACACGACGGGTAAAATTATGTCTCGTTGTGTGTGTTTTGCGCGTTGTACGCGGGGGTTAAAAGACCAAGTTTGAAGTAATATTCATCGGCGCGCACAACGGGTAAAATTGTGCCATATTATGCGCATCGGGTAAACCGGTTCCGGTGGATTAAATTACGCCACTCGTACAACGACATGTAAAATTTGAAGTAATATTCATCACGTTGTGCACGAAGGTTAAATACATAGTTTGAAGTAATATTCATCCGCATGCACGACGGGCAAAATTATGCCCCGTTGTGCACGTTGTGCGTGGGGGTTAAAAGACTTGTTTGAAGTAATATTCATCCGCGCGTATGACGAGTAAAATTATGCCCCGTTGTGCAAGTCGGGTAAAAAGGTTCTGGTGGATTATATTACTCCACGCACACCACTGCATGTAAAATCTCTCCCGATTTGGAACGTTGTGCACGTCGGGTAAAAACTTTGCTAATGGTAAAATTTTATCGCCGCGCACAACGACCTACAATATAACTCTTCGTGCACGGTAATACAAAAGGTTAAAGGGCTGTCTTCTTCCTCACTGCGCACAACCCATTTGCGCAAAGGTTAAAAGACTTAGTTTGAAGTAATATTCATCCGTGCGCACGACGAACAAAATTATGCCCCATTGTGCGTGTGGTGCACAGGGTTAAAAGACTTAGTTTGAAGTAATATTCATCCACGTGCACGACGGGTAAAATTACGCACAGTTGTGTGCGTCGGTTAAAACGGTTCCGATGGATTAAATGACTCCACGCGCCCAACGGTATGTAAAATTTCTCACGATTTGAAACATTGTGCGCATCGGGTAAAAACTTTGCAACGGGTAAAATTTAATCGCCACGCACAACGTGCTACAGTCTAACGCGTAGTGCATTGTAATAAAAAAGTATAATGCTTTGTTATTTGTTCATTACTGATTCTTCTTCAACGCATATAGGGGACAGATGGCCAAAATACTTGCAGCAAGTGACGCTGATGGGGCTAATGGAGCAGCTCATAAATGGTAACAAAGTTGAATTTTTTTCATGGTGGGAATCCATGTATCCCTTGTCACGCCCCGCTTCCCAAAATGGGTGCGCGAGAACGAGACGAAGGTCTACATGGGCCAAGGCTGTGAGGCCCGGGCACAATAAGCGTCTGTAGGGATACCATGTAGTTACAGGTTCTTGCATATGAAAGTTCTGAACAATGAAATAAGAGTACACGAAAGGATATTGCATTCATTAATTAATATAAGAGATAATATCCAGCGATACATCAAGTCTAATAAAAGAAGCCCAAGCATGGCTACAACTGCAGAAAGGGAAACTAATGGTGCTACGCACCCAACCTAAAACAGAAAGTAAAAAGGTGCTATGCACCCAAACTAAAAACAACAGAAAACTCCAAGGTCAGCAACTGAGAAACCCCTAAGACTGGTCCTCGCTCGGGTCGTACTTCTGATCAGCAGCGTAATCCTGCTCCAAGTCCTCTAGTATCGGCTCCTGGTCTACTAACTCTGTCTCGATACCTGACGTACAAACACCAAGAGAAAGTGGTTGTACGTCACGCGAAGTCTGCAAGTAAACGTGAGAAGAATCCACTGCAAGGTGTATAACAATTTAAGGTTGACATGTTAAAGGTTGTTTACATGATGATGATGATGCAACAGCATGGCAAATATATATATATATATATATATATATATATATATATATATATATATATATATATATATATATATATATATATATATATATATATATATGCAAGAAGGTAAAGACAACATAGAAAAGTAAACGTGACAGGCAATAGCCGTAGCGTATGCTACTAGCTACAATGCTAGACAAGACAAGACAAGACAAGAAGTATCGTGTGACACCAAGAGGGTTCAAGCCTTTCGGATAAAGGGGGATCAAACCCACTAAACCGAGGGCACGCTCAACCCTACCCCACCCAATGTGTACAAGACAAATACAAGGGACATTACAAGGGATCACTCTCTCTAACTTGTGAGTGCCATATTCGCCTGCAGGCTTTTACAACACATGACATGACATGACATGACGAAAGTGGATGAAGTTGTTCATTCTAGGAGGTCCGTACGCACGCACACACAGATAAAACCTATGGTGTCAGTTGTTGTTGTGCCCAGACTTCGTCGTCAAGTCTAGGATGTCGTGGGGTGTCCCAGACGCTATCATTTCACATCTGGTACTCTTGTTTATACTTGTTATAGTTTAAGGAACACAAAGGCCTAAACATGGTTGAAACTATGCAAGTGAACACACTTGCCTATGGTGATGAGCGGTACATCCGTCGGGAGCGTCTCATCAAGGCGAAGCATCGGTAAGGGGTCTCTGAAACGAGTCAAGTGGCGGTGTCAGGTCACGCTTATCAGTAATCCTGTTAGGGTTCATTTCTAGATTAAACGTGTCTACCCTAACAGTTCCATGTCAAGATGTCCGTTCAGCCTATCCGATGATTGTATCCTATGTGCACAGTTAAGAGGTCCGATCATCGATCTACGGTTTCACAACATTTTAAAGGGATCAGAAAGTAAATTTAGCGTGTTAGTTGTTGGTTTTTAATTATGGTTTCAATGTCGTATGGCTTGGGTTTCTACAAGTGAGAAGACCAACTTAGTACGACGAACGCGCACGTGTCGGCGTCGAATCTGGAACAGTGACGGTGCTCGGTGTCCTCGACTGTAGGTAGCACAGTAAGGATCCTCTCTGGATCATCTCTAGATCGTCTTGGCTGCAGTAGCATAGCGAGATGACACGGCAATGGGTACAGCATCGAGATCGCTTCGGTTGCGAAAAGCGTAACGAAACGGCACGGCGATGGCTACGACGTCGGGGAAAAACGTGAGATCCGCGGCGTGCATGGACTCCTAGGCACGCAAGGGCTGTCGGTGAAAGGATGAGGCCGAAAGGGGTCGCACGACATGAGGGGTGGCTACCGACGGCTGTGTAGTGGTGCTGGCCGTGGGGGTTATAAGGCTAACGGCAGTTTTGTGTGTGTTGGGCGCCTGTTTTGTGTTTGCTGTGTGGTTGCCACGGCTAACGGGGAGCAAGGGAGCTACAGTAGTTAGAGGGGGTCGGAGGGAGGTCGACGGCGGTAGGGGGGTCGCCGGTGGCGGTTGGAAGAGGGTGGCCATGGGCTGATGTTGATGGGCGGTAGTTTTGTGCGGCAAACGGTAGCTTGTGGTTTTCGGGTGGTTTTCGGGTGGTTTTGGGGGAGAGAGAGAGAGAGAAGGGAGGAGGGAGAGAAGGGTTTGTCGAGGAGGAGGGGATCACCGGAGGTGGCCGGTGGTGGCCGTGCAGCAATGGGGTGAAGCTAGTCGTGAGTTATGAGGGTGGCGGCTGAGAAAATCTCATGGAAACCCTAGTGCGTGAGTGGTTGAGATAAAAGATGAAAACTTTGCTAAATAGGGTGAAAAGGGGGAGGAGTTTTGGTTGGTTGGAGAGAGGGTGTGTGAGAGGGGGAGGGTAGATTTAGGGTGTGGATAGCTAGAAGAATTATTCTTGTGATACGTATGAATCCCATTTGATTTTGGTTAAATTTTGAATTTCAAATTAGATTAGGCTAATTGGGTTTGAAAGTAATTAGTGTGATAGGTCGGGCTAACTGTGTCTGAAAATTATGAGAAAAATATTGAAACGACCATGGCGACGAGAGGATCGAGAATACGGGCTCCGGTCAGGAGCTAAGCCTACCGAGAACGATAATAAAAATAAAAACTAGGGTTGAAGTCTAAAGGCTAAAACACCCCTACAATCAAAGCTGATTTGTAGGAGAACGACCCGTGAAATGACATTCACTAAAAATCCCACAAAATTCCACTCTTCCATACGGTCACAATGATATATAACATCGCGTTTTTCGGATAGAAGGAAGGACAAATAAAAATACGCGTATAAAAAGAGAAAAGAATACGCGCAAAATACGAACGGTCGGAAAGCGGCCGTTACATTCTACCCACCTTAGAAATGATTCCGCCCTCGGAATCTCTTATAATAATAATAATAATATCTATATGCACTTATGCCTGCAACTCCCATATTCCACATAATGATCGTTAATCATATAACTTTAATCAGTGTTCCCCAAATAATTCATCATTACTCGTCTTTTCACTAAATAATGCTACAACTAGAATCACATCCTAGCACTTAACCATAAATCCACATTACCTTTTGCAAATCAACAATTGTCCCATCCCCAATATATTCTTCATCATATTGACTCATAAATTTATTCGCCATAATTAATGAACCATTAAACTACATCTTATCCTTACCCCTATTATGTAATTTCCTAACCATATTAAATCCGTCTTCATAACTATCCATTCGTCTCAACATGTCGTGTTATTTCCATTGTCTTCTTCACCCCACCTTTATAATTAAGTCTTAATACTTTAAATTGCTCTACTCATTTTCATGATCACCCTAAATCATACTATACCTTTATAGCTACTTCTATCTACTACTCATCTAAATTTTCAGATCTGATAAGTACTCATCGCCATGTGTACAATTTCATTCAACCGGAATTCTCCATTGAGTCCGTTACGCATTGGTATTATCTAAAAATAAATAAATAAGTCTTGGACACATCATTCTTTTCATCCCAAAGAAATTTAATCTAACTTCCTTGTGTTCAAAATTAACTAATCATCGCTACATCATATCTCATCACACATTATGCCTATCCGCACACATAATCCTATAACAATAATAACCAGTCCTAACAATATGACAACAATGAAATAACACTTCCGAAGAGGGAAAGAAGAGAAAAGAATGTTTATGGCCAATGACATATTTTAAAAACTTATGGAAAAAACATGTGGATTTGTGGTACTAGATGGGGGAAGATATGGGGTTATGATCTTTATGTGCTAGTCTCAAAATATTAAAGATTTGATTTAAAAGAAAACAAAATGCTTTGATACAATCACATGAAGCCAAAATGAGCTATACTATAATATGAAAGACTAAGTCTATGGAATTACATGCAATGACGCCATACATGGCTGTCATGGTATATGCTCCACGAACAACAGCTCCTCTCTGAATAGGGGCAGGCGCTCTACTTTGCAGTGGGGCTAGTGCTCCATCCTCAGTATGGCGATACCTATGGCAATCTATAACGGCGTGTGTGGCAGCTCCACATGCCAGACACAAACCCAGCTTCTTCCTGCAATAACTCAAATGATGCCCCGGCTTGCCACAGAAATGACATTGATCCCTGGCCTGGCTCTGTGCAGGTGCTCCTGGCCTTTTGAGAAGCACCGACTGAACGGGTCCCACTGCTGCTGGCCTAAACTTCTCCATCGGTCGCTTTCCTCCACCAGCAGAAGGATCAGGAAGTCTCGCCACAGTCTCATGGTTTCTGGCTGCATTCAGTACAGCATCCATAGTAGTCAAGTCCGTCAAAGTCATAGAAGCCTGGATCTTGGGATGTAGCCCCTGACGAAACCGATCAGCTCTGTTCTCCTCCTCCTCCTCCATGTGCGGGGCGAAGCAGCTCAACATCTCAACTCCGCTTCGTAGTCAGGTTCACAAACCGCTGCAATAGTTCCCTCTTCGTAGCCTTGGGGAAGTACTTCTCCTTGAACATAGACTTGTAAGTGCTCCGCTCAACTGGCTTCTACAGACGCCTCTCCTCAATGCGCCACCAATTCCTAGCATTCTCTACTAGCTGCATCTTCGCTATCTGCACTCTGGTCCCATCAGGTATGTTGGCAGCTATCAATTTATCTTCAGTACTCTGGATCCATTCGTCGGCATCCAGTGGTACATTCTTTCCAAAGAAGGTCCTCGGCTGTAACTCATTGAACTGCTTCACTCCAAAAGCAGCCTGAGGTGCAGGCGGTGGCGGTTGCGGTGCAGCCGGGGCAGCCGGGGCAGCACGGTTGGACTGCTCAACCAAGTGATGCTGAACGTTCAACATCTCCCTCATGATGCCCAGAAATTGGCGGAATTCACCACCTTGGCCATCCATGGCCCCGTCAGCTGAAGGTTCGGCTTGATTATTGCATCCTCCAGCCATCCTATTGACAAGGAAAATCCAATTTAGACTTGTACATGTTAAATTGGATATTAAATGAATGCGGTACTCTTATTGTTCTGAACTTTTTGCATGACCTGTATGGGCCACCACTAAAACATGTCACGTCTCGCTTTCCAAAATGGGTGCGAGGACGAGACGAAGGTCCGCATGGGCCAGGGCTGTGAGGCCCGGGCCCAATAAGCGTCTGTAGGGATACCATGTAGTTACAGGTTCTTGCATATGAAAGTTCTGAAGAATGAAATAAGAGTACACGAAAGGATACTGCATTCATTAATATAAGAGATAATATCCAGCGATATATCAAGTCTAATAAAAGAAGCCCAAGCATGGCCACAACTACAGAAAGGAAAACTAATGGTGCTACGCACCCAACCTAAAACAGAAAGTAAAAAGGTGCTACGCACCGAAACTAAAAACAACGGGAAACTCCAAGGTCAGCAATTGAGAAAACTGGTCCTCGCTTGGGTCGTACTCCTGTCAGTAGCGTACTCCTACTCCAAGTCCTTTGGTATCAGCTCCTGGTCTACTAACTCTGTCTCGGTACATAACGTACAAACACCAAGAGAAAGTGGTTGTATGTCAGGTGAAGTCTGCAAGTAAACGTGAGAAGATTCCACTATAAGGTGTATAACAATTTAAGAATGACATTTTAAAGGTTGTTTACATGATGATGATGATGCAACGACATGGCAAATATATATATATATGTGCAAGAAGGTAAAGACAACGTAGAAAAGTAAATGTGACAGGCAATATCCGTAGTGTGTGCTACTGGCTACAAGACAAGACAAGACAAGAAGTGCCGTGTGACGCCAAGAGGGTTCATGCCTTTCGGATAGAGGGGGATCAAACCCACTAAACCGAGGCCACGCTCAACCCTACCCCATCTAATGTGCACAAGACAATCATTACAAGGGATCACTTACTCCACTAGGTGAGTGCCCTTTTCACCTGTAGGCTTGTGTATCATGACAAGGGTTCACTCTCTCTAACTTGGAGAGTGCCCTATTCATCCGCAAGCTTATCCATTACAAGGGATCACTCTCTCTAACTTGGAGAGTACCCTATTTGCCTGCAGGCTTGTACAACACATGACATGACATGACGAAAGTGGATGAAGTTGTTCATTCTAGGGGGTCCACATGCATGCACACACAAATAAAACCTATGGTGTCAGTTGTTGTTGTTGTGCCCAGACTTCGTCGTAAAGTCCAGGCTGTCGTGGGGTGTCCCAGACGCTATCATTTCACGTCTGGTACTCTTGTTTATACTTTTTAAGTTTAAGAGAGACAATGGCCTAAACGTGGCCAAAACTGTGCAAGTGAACACACTTGCTTGCGGTGATGAGCGGTACATCCGTCGGGAGCATCTCGTCAAGGCGGAGCGGCGGTAAGGGGTCGACTGAAACGAGTCAAATGGCAGTGTTAGGTCATGCTTATCCGTAATCCTATTAGGGTTCATTTCAAGGTTAAATGGGGCTACCCTAACAGTTTCATGTCAAGATGTCTATTTACGGTGATTCTATCATATGTGCACAGTTAAGAAGTCCGATCGTCGATCTATGGTTTCACAACATTTTAAAGGGAGAAGAAAGTAAATTTAGCATGTTAGTTGTTGGTTTTTAATTATGGTTTCAATGTTGTACGGTTTGGGTTACTACAAGTGAGAAGACCAACCTAGTGCGACGAACGTGCATGTGTCGACGTCGGATCTGGAACGGTGGCGGTGGTTGGTGTCCTCGACTATAGGTAGCATAGTAAGGATCGTCTCTAGATCGTCTCAGCTGCGAGTAATGCAGCGAGATGACACAGCAACAGGTACGGCGTCAGATCGCTTCGGTTGCGAGTAGCGCAACGAAACGGCACGGCGATGGCTACGACGTTGGGGAAACACGCGAGATCCACAACGTGCATGGACTCCTAATCATGCGGGGGCTGCCGGGGATAGGAGGAGGTCGAAGGGGGTCATACGGCCTGAGGGGTGGCTGCCGGCGGCTGTGTAGTAGTGTTGGCCGTGAGTTTATGAGGCTAACGGCAGTTTTGTGTGTGTTAGGCGGTCGTTTTGTGTTTACTGCGAGGTTGCCGTGACTGAGGGGGATCAAGAGAGCTGTAGTAGTTAGAGGGGGTCAGAGGGAGGTCGTCGGCAGTGGGGGGTCACCGGTGACAGCCGGAAGAGGGTGGTCGTGAGCTGATGTTGCTGTGCGGCAGTTTTGTGCGGCAAATGGCAGCTTGTGGTTTTCGGGTGGTTTTGGGGGAGAGGGAGAAGGGAGGTGGCCGGCGGTGGCCATGCGGCAATGGGGTGAAGCTGGCCGTGAGTTATGAGGGTGGCGACTGAGAAAATCTCGTGGAAACCCTACTGTGTGAGTGGTTGAGATTTAAGATGAAATCTTTGCTAAATAAGGTGAAATGGGGGGTGGAGTTTAGGTTGATTGGAGAGAGGGTGTGTGAGAGGGGGAGGGTAGATTTAGGGTGAGGATAGCTAGAAGAATCATTCTTGTGATACGTATGAATCCCATTTGATTTTGGTTAATGTCATGCCCCGCTTCCCATATTACCCGGGAGCGAGGACGCGACGAAGGTCCGCATGTGCATAAAACAAGGAGGAATTTTTTCTTCTTTCTTGTTCGATGCACAATAAGCGTCTATAGTATTTCCATTGAAGGACAGGTTCTTGTCATGTAATCTTAGAGAAACAACACACAACATCTTTATTATCCCAATAAATGATAAGTAGTGCAGGATTGGGCTTTATAGTACGGCCTACAATGACTCGACAGAAAAGTAAAGTACATCACTCGAAAGTAAATAGCACAATGGCGATAAAAAAAGAACACTAACGGTGGTAAGGAAAGCACACTGACGGTGAAATCAAGTGGATGCTAGGGTCGAATCGAAAACTCCTACTCCTCTGTATGTGCAGGCTCCGTAATGTCCTTCGATCCATGGTCCACGGGATCGTCCTCAGTGTAGTACTCCATGTACTCTGTCGGCTCGTAGTCTGACATGCATTTCAAAGAAAACAACGAAATACATGTCAGTGCTAAGGACAAGTAATAACCAACAGAAAGTAAAAGTGGCAATGTAATGAACAATAGGGAACAAACGTCTCTTGACTATCTAATAGTGTAGGCAAGCCTAATAATAAGAAGTCTAACTTAACTCCCAAATCAGCCAGGCAGTCAGGGCTTGAAGGCACAGGTCACTTCTATGACCGCAGGACAAGTCCTTTGGTTGACCAACCTCCTTCCCATTCCTTTCTAGAAACTGATCCGGTAGTAATTTAAGACCGCTTATTATTATACCGCCTATCACGTTCGAGTAGTCTCGACTTAGTCAGTAGAACAATGGAACAATGGTATCAAGTCAGAAGAACAATAGGGATATAGCAAACAATCAAGCTAGTGCATCAGTTTTAAATGCCGCAAGGGCCCAATAGTGTGCTCCGTAAGTGCCCGAGGGCCCAATAGTGTGTTCCGTAATGTGCTCCGTAAATGCCCGAGGGCCCAATAGTGTTTTCTGTAAATGTGCTCTGTAAATGCCTGAGGGCCCAATAGTGTGTACGACAAGCATAAACACAAATACGTGTGAGTACTTGCGTATAGTAAAACACAGTACGAGGTGGTTGATACTTGCACACACACACACACACACACACACACACACACATGGTAGTTACTTGGTAAATACTTGCACAAACACAGTAGTTACTTGTATACACATGGTAACTACTTGCCTGTAGTCATGACCGGTTGTAGTCCGGTTCTTCGAGCGGGTCCCGTGCCGTGTCCGGGAGTCGGCGTCTTCCCGGGACGTCTACCTACAAACACCACACCAGTACTATGTCAGTACTATGTGCACATACGCACGTATACGTATACACGTATGAAAAATACTAATGCAAAACCAATTTCATAGCACTTCAAAATTCCCTTTAATTTCACTTCCCACAAAATTTTTACTTCAAATCCTCTTTTAAAAAAACAAATCCTGTCAAATACCCTTCAATTTTTACTTTACAAACCCTCTTCCCTTTCATTTCCTTTCCTCCCCTTTCACAAAAATTAGCATAACCCCCTTCACAAATAAAATGGCAGCCCACCAAAAATTCAAACTGCCATCTTCTCTGTTTTTGTGTGTGTGTGTGTGTGTGTGTGTGTGTGTGTGTGTGTGTATGTGTCATCGTCTTCCTAATTTGTAGGTGCTCCAATGGAGGGGAAGCAAGGGGAGGGCCAAGGAAGCAAGGGGAGGGCCAAGGGAGCAAGGAGGAGTCAAGGGGGAGGGTGGTCAGGTGGTGGCCGGCCGCCGGCCAAAAATAGCCCAGATTTTTTTCTTTCTGTCTTCGATTGATTCCTTGGTGTAGAACAATGGAGAGAGGGAGAGAGAGTTTTAAAGGGGATAGAGAGGGAGGTGGAGGTCATGGGGTTGTCGCCGGAGTTGGCCGGAGATGGAAAGTTCGCCGTAGATTGCATGGGTTCATGGGTTTGCTTGGGGTTTTGTTGTGTTTTTTGAGAGAGAAAGAGAGAGATTGAGGGAGATTGAAGATGGGGAAATGGAAGAGGATGTTGGGAGCTCACCAGAGATGGCCGGAGCTTTGCCAGAGGTGGCCGGAATTGGCAAGAGCTTCGCCGGAGAAGAGGGTTGTTGGTTGGGGATGATGGGTTAGAGGAGAGTTTATTTATATGTTTAGTTTAATACTTTTTAATTAGTTCATTTAAAACTTAGTCAAATTAGTATTTGAAACTTAGTCTAAAGGTTAGATATGATAAGATTATGTTTAGATTTTTGTCTCCCATGCTTATTTGTATTCTGAATATAATATTTTATTATTTATTATTATTATTATTATTAAAAAATAGTATTTTTTAGAAACATCCCGTAAAAATTATTAAAAAATACGGGCACGTCCCTGACGACGCGAGGATCACGAATATGTGGTCCGTGTCTCAGGCTGAGCTATAGACAATTCATAAAAAAAATAAAAAGATCGTTTTGATCATTTGTGTCGGGTGTGCAGGTTCCTAGTCGATCCAACTTCGGAATCACGCGAAACTTGATTCGATGGTCTAATATGACCCAAAAATCATGGTGACAGAGTTTGAAGTCGTCTGGACGAAGTTCATGTATATACGTATTTATCAGCCATTAATAGTATTATTATAATTTTATTTAATTATATAATAATACAATTCACTCTAATAATTATATATAAATCTATAAAATACATAAAAATATGGAAAATACTTAGGAAATATATCTTGACGGATACATGCCGTCACAGACTCCGAAAAATTACGAAAAATTAGCCACGGGTTCGTATCATCACGATGATCACGATTTGAGCTACGAAAATACGATTTTTGGGCCAAAACGTTTTGGGTCGCGGTTAGCGGGTTCAAGATCGATTCGACTCCAGAAAAATCTGAAAATAATACTGGGAGCACTAATTGACCATAAAGTCATATGGTAGAAGTTTGAAATCATTTTAAAATCGTTTATAGAAAAATAATTGATATGGCTATATCAGTAATATTTAAATATAAAATGCTATCTAAATTATTTAAAAGTAACAGATGGTACAAGAATTTATTTAAAATATACTATAACTATTTTGATGACATAAAATATTTTTATAAATGATTTTAAGCCATTTTGAATTTACAACTCATGACAAACCAATTTAAAATATTTTCATAATATATATAAAAATACGTGAAATAAGTAAATACTCGTATCGAAAAATACGAGTCGTTACGTCCTACCCTCCTTAAAATAATTCTGTCCTCGGAATTTCTCGAAACTCTAAGTAATAGATAATTGATGTTGTTAAGAAGCTCAAGCAAATAAATGATAAAATAGAATTTAGAAAATAAGTTGTAAATAGCATGAAATATAATATAATATAATAGCATCAAGAAAACAAGAGATGTTATTAATAAATATATACTATTAACATCACCATAGCTTCCTTAGCTAGTTACTAATCAAAACAAATTCAGATAGAAGAAGAAGTTGTTGTTGTCTATGCTTGCACGTCTCGGTTGGTTCGTCTCAATTTCTCTAGCACAATCTTCAATTGCTTCTGGGAGTCCCTTGATTCTGATGTCGATGTCAAACTCAACGTTGGATGATCGAAAAATATCGAACGCTACCCTCCTTATAAAAGAACGTATCCATTGTTTAGATGGACAAAACACGACTAGGAAGAATTCTAATAATAAGAAAGACGATCGGAAGTCCATCACTAGAAAGACGATGGCGATGAAATGAATGAACCGGTCCATCTCATGGAATGCCACACAAATTGTTATCAAAGGAACGTAATGGAACACGAGTTCCTAATTAAGAGTTCGAATAAGGTATTGAGGATCAATGGAAATTGATTGTTACGACTTTTGATTTGTGATAAGAAGCAATGAGAAAGTTTCCAAATCAAGAAGGGGTATACTACCAAGACAATGTATGATAGAGATGAAAATAAAGGAGTTGGGCATCAAATCGATATAAAGGGGAAAATGTTCAGACATACCAGTGATTACTGGCACTATAGCCTCAACTTTTTCAGCTGTCATGATGAAAGTTTGACGCCCGGGCTGGCTCAGCTTGGCTCGTTGAATGACTCAGTGTTTTGGAGCTTAGGGGTAGTTCACGCGGTGCTGATCCAGAAGCTCATGCAGCCGTAGTCAGCATCTCCATTGCGAGTGTTGAGTTGACCTGCCAAGCTGCAAAACAATAAACTTGAGTAAATATGTAATCAGTCAGCTTAGGTTCATAAAGATGCGTATATTGCTCTGAGTATTTGCACGAACCGTGTGGGCCACCACAGAAACCTGTCACGCCCTGCTTCCCATAATACCAGAGAGCGAGGACGCGACGAAGGTCTGCATGTGCATAAAACAAGGAGGAATTTTTCTTCTTCTTCCTTGTTCGATGCACAATAAGCGTCTGTAGTATTTCAATTGAAGGACAGGTTCTTGTCATGCAATCTTAGAGAAACAACACACAACATCTTTATTATCCCAATAAATGATTAGTAGTACAGGATTGGGCCTTATGTACGGCCTACAACGACTCGACAGAAAAGTAAAGTGCATCACTCGAAAGTAAATAGCACACTGGCGATAAGAAAAGCACACTGACGGTGGTAAGGAAAGCACACTGACGGTGAAATCAAGCGGATGCTGGGGTCGAATCGGAAACTCCTACTCCTCTGTAGGTGCGGGCTCCGTAATGTCCTTTGATCCCTGGTCCACGGGATCGTCCTCAGTGTAGTACTCCATGTACTCCATCGGCTAGTAGTCTGACATGCATTTCAAAGAAAACAATGAAATACATGTCAGCGCTAAGCGGCAAGTAATAACCAACAGAAAGTAAAAGTGGAAATGTAATGAACAATAGGTAACAAACGTCGCTTGACTATCTAATAGTGTAGGCAAGCCTAATAATAAGAAGTCTAACTTAACTCCCAAATCAGCCAGGCAGTCAGGGCTTGAAGGCACGGGTCACTTCGTAACCGCAGGACAAGTCCTTTGGTTGACCAACCCCCTTCCTATTTCTTTCTAGACACTAATCCGGTGGTAATTTAAGACCACTTATTATTATACCGCCTATCACGTTCGAGTAACCTTGACTTAGTCAGTAGAACAGTAGAACAATGGTATAAGTCAGAAGAACAATAGTGACATAGAAAACAATCAAGCTAGTGCATCAGTCTTAAATGCCGCAAGGGCCCAATAGTGTGCTCCGAAAATGCCCGAGGGCCCAATAGTGTGTTTCGTAATGTGCTCCGAAAATGCCCGAGGGCCCAATAGTGTGTTCCATAAATGTGCTCCGTAATTGCCCGAGGGCCCAATAGTGTGTACGACAACCATAAACACAAATACGTGTGAGTACTTGCATACAATAAAACACAGTAGGAGGTGGTTGATACTTGCATATATATGGGGTAGTTACTTGGTAAATACTTGCACAAACACATTAGTTACTTGCATACACACGGTAACTACTTGCCTGTAGTCGTGACCGATTGAAGTCCGGTTCTTCGAGCGGATCCCGTGCCGTGTCCGGGAGTCGGTGTCTTCCCGGGACGTTACCTACAAACACCACACGCACGCACCCATATTTTATTTATTAATAACCAAGATTACAAAGTCCGTACTACGTGCACATACGCACATATACGTATACACGTATGAAAAATACTAATATAAAAACAATTTCATAGCACTTCAAAATTCCCTTTAATTTCACTTCCCACAAAATTTTTACTTCAAATCCTCTTTTCAAAAAACAAATCCTGTCAAATACCCTTCAATTTTTCTTTACAAACCCTCTTCCCTTTCATTTCATTTCCTCCCCTTTCACAAAAATTAGCACAACCCCCTTCACAAATAAAATGGCAGCCCACCAAAAATTCAAACTGTCATCTTCTCTGTTTTGTGTGTGTGTGTGTGTGTGTGTGTGTGTGTGTGTGTGTGTCTCATCTTCTTCCTAATTTGTAGGTGCTCCAATGGAGGGGAAGCAAGGGGAGGGCCAAGGGAGCAAGGAGGAGTCAATGGGAAGGGTGGTCAGGTGGTGGCCGCCGGCCAAAAATAGCCCAGATTTCTTTCTTTCTTTCTTTCTTCGATTGATTCCTTGGTGTAGAACAATGGAGAGAGGGAGAGAGAGTTGTAAAGGGGGGGGGAGAGAGAGAGAGAGAGAGAGGGGGAGGTGGAGGTCATGGGGTTGTCGCCAGAGTTGGCCGGAGATGGAAAGTTCGCCGGAAATTGCGTGGTTCATGGGTTTACTTGGGTTTTTGTTGTGTTTTTAGAGAGAGATAGAGAGAGATTGAGGCAGATTGAAGATGGAGAAAATGGAAGAGGATGGTGGGAGCTCATCAGAGATGGCCAGAGCTTTGCCGGAGGTGGCCGGAATTGGCAGGAGCTTCGCCGGAGGGGAGGGTTGCTGGTTGGGGAGGATGGGTTAGAGGAGGGTTTATTTATAGGTTTAGTTTAATACCTTTTAATTAGTTCATTTAAAACTTAGTCAAATTAGTATTTAAAACTTAGTCTAAAGGTTAGATGTGATAAGATTAGGTTTAGATTTTTGTCTCCCACATTTATTTGTATTCTGAATATAATATTTTATTATTATTTAATTATTATTATTATTATTAAAAAATAGTATTTTTTTGAAACATCCCAAAAAAATTATTAAAAAATACGGGCACGTCCTGACGACACGAGGATCACGAATATGTGGTCCGTGTCTCAGTTTGAGCTATAGAAAATTCATAAAAAATAAAAAGGTCGTTTCGATCATCGGTGTCGGGTCTGCGGGTCCCTAGTCGATCCGACTTCGGAATCGCGCGAAACTTGAACCGATGGTCTAATATGACCCAAAAATCATGGTGACAGAGTTTGAAGTGGTCTGGACGATGTTCACGTATATACGTATTTATCAGCCATTAATAGTATTATTATAATTTTATTTAATTATATAATAATAGAATTCACTCTAATAATTATATATAAATCTATAAAATATATAAATATATGGAAAATACTCAGGAAATATACCTTAATGGATACAGGCCGTCACAGACTCCGAAAAATTACGAAAAACTAGCCACGGGTTCGTATCATCACGATGATCACGATTTGAGCTATGAAAATACGAGTTTTGGGCCAAAACGTTTTGGGTTGCGTTTAGCGGGTTCAAGATCGATTCGACTCCAGAAAAATCTGAAAATAATACTGGGAGCACTAATTGACCATAAAGTCATATGGTAGAAGTTTGAAATCATTTTGAAATCGTTTATAGAAAAATAATTGATATGGCTACATCAGTAATATTTAAATATAAAATGCTATCTAAATTATTTAAAAGTAACAGATGGTACAAGAATTTATTTAAAATATACTATAACTATTTTGATGACATAAAATATTTTTATAAATGATTTTTAAGCCATTTTGAATATACAACTCATGACAAACCAATTTAAAATAATTTCATAATTTATATAAAAATACCTGAAATACATAAATACTCATATCGAAAAATACGATTCGTTACAGTTAAATTTGAATGTCAAATTAGATTAGGCTAATTGGGTTTGAAAGTAATTAGTGTGATAGGTCGGGCTAACGGTGTCTGAAAATTATAAGAAAAATATCGAGATGACCGTGACGACGAGATGATCGAGAATACGGGGTCCGGTCACAAGCTAAGCCTACCTAGAACGATAATAAAAATAAAACTAAGCGTTGAAGTCTAAATGCTAAAACACCCTTACAATCAAAGCTGATTTGTGGGAGAACGACCTGTGAAATGACGTTCACTAAAAATGCCACAAAATTCCACTCTTCCATATGGTCACAACGATATATAACATCACGTTTTCCGGATAGAAGAAAGGACAAAGAAAAATACGGGTACAAAAATAGAAAAAATACGCGCAAAATACGAACGGTCGCAAAGCGGCAGTTACATCCCTAGTATAGTCCAATGCTTGAATTGCTTACCAGTTCTAAATTGTGATGTTGCAAAATGTTTAGATATAGTTTCTACTTTGTTGTGTTATATACATTTGAATGCATAAATGTTGTAGTATGTTGGAATACAGACCTTAATACAATGTCATTAAATTTTAGACAATTGTATCACATTACAAAATTGCGTGATGCTAACTTAAAGTACCCACAATTACTCAGCTCGCACCAACAACAACAACATTGAACGTTGTGCGAGCTGAGCACAATTGTCTACAATTACCAACATTTACTCAACGAGCAAAACCGTCAAAGTTAGTAACTGTTGTGCGCGTGGAGCATAACTGTTTACAATTACCCAAATTACTTAGCGTGTACATCCACAACATTATTGAATGTTGTGTGCGCTTATTAGCAAACCTGTACAATTACCAAGTTTTGCTTAGCACGCATAACGGGCAAAATTTTTAACTGTTGTGCACGTGGAGTAAAACTATATACAATTACCCACAATTACTCATCGTGGACAGCTACATGCCTCATTCTCTTCATTCTCTTCAGCTCTTCTACGTCTTCTTACTCCTTAAGCACATTTATTTTCTTGATAATTGTTAGGATATACAGCAATAGAGAAATTATAAGATATGAGATCCACAGCATCGGATATTGGTCTCGAATGATAGGCATCATCCTCATACGCTTATAATTAAGACTTCGTGTTTTAAGATTCAATTTGGACCCCCAGCCCTATTAATTCAACGTCACAATGGCTGCATTTTGAACTAAAATATAGGAGGCTGTCGTTTTCATATAACAATTTTTAAAGTGAACCAGTTTAGTTTCATCACACTTATACTGATATGTCCATGACAGATGCATGTAGTATATTTCTTCCAAGCTAATACAAAATTGTTACATATAGTATATAAAAATGTCTGTCGTCATATCAAAGCCTTTTTAAGTCATCGGGCGAAGATTTTTTCCACAGAGAATATGAAGCAATGATGTTAAAATAATTTATACTAGTATGTAAAATAGTAAATGTTTGGGCAAATATACCTTCTTTCTACCAGATGTACTCAAACGACAAGTTCTCATGTCATGACCATTTTCTGCACAAACAATGCAAGTCCTTGTTCTTTCTTGACTTCATTCTTGTGAGACTTATATTCCAGACAGAATCCTTGACGCCACTCGTGGTCGGCCTTTAGTTCTTTCTTTTGTAGGATCATGCATAATGACATCATTTACTCCTACTTCTTTTTTGATAGGTGCATTGGACCCCACCTGAGTGCTTGGCTCTTCAGAAGAAATTTGCGCTTTATCATTCATATTATGTTGGTCCAAAAAACTGTTTGCCCACCCAAAGACGTCATCAAACAGAAGGGGATCTCTTGTAACCGCCTCCACGACTTTATCGAATGATGAACGAAGTCTCCAGGTTTGAAGTGAAGTACTTTGATTTGGATGCACTTAGTGTACTGTGCTAGTCGAAGGGGCCCCAAGACTCATGATGCTATGTCTTGCATTTAGAGTCCACCTTGGTAAAATATATCTCTCAGGGATGGCTTGCACATCAAACTTTTGCTTCATGGTATATAAAATTTGCGTGCATAGCAAACCTTCAGTCACAGCCCATGCACACGTATACCTGAACATTTCCGTAGATATATTAAATTGAACATTATGCAAGTAGTTCTTTCCATCAATCCACATAGTTACTCTATATGTGGTCATATCCCCATCCATGCTCACCATTTCATGCCGACAGTATAAAGTATTTTTGAAATGAATTTGAAAAAGGGAAAATATGTTTCTAGTATATACCTTTGCGTCATGAACTTGTAACTCATGCAAGCCGCTAAATTCAGGTTTGTTCCTTATACAAAAAGTATCTTCTCTCTCCTCTTTGTCTAGCTGAAATTTTACGGCTTTATCATATTGATCAATGAACTCGTATAATGGAGTCAAACAGTTTACGTATCCATCAAAATACGTGTTCATGCTTTCACTCCTTTAGATGGACGCCATGCCTACACACAAAACAAGAAATGAATACCATATGATTAGTTTATTTTGATCTTATATTTTTTACAACAATCTCTATCATATTAACATTTTCATACCTGTAAAGAAAGTATCCAGTAGTTACGCCTTAATCCAATGATGTACTTTCTCATGCATCGTATGTAACCACTTCCAGGCTTTAATTTCATTTTTTTGTTTTTCTGTCAATGGCTTCTGAAATTCCTTTTGGTACTTCTCCATTAAGATGTCCCAACAATTCTCAGCTTCTTCAATATTTTGACTGTTCTTATACCAATTTACATAGTCTTCATCAAATTCAGGGTTATAAGAAGACCGCAATGAATGTAGATGCTCATCTTCATGCAGACTGATATGCCATATGCAATACCTGTGCTTTGTATTTGGAAAAACTCTTTTGATTGCATTGCATATTTTCGGGTCTTGATCAGTGATGATAGCTCCTGATGCTTTATCCCACATACATGTTAACCACTGTCCAAATAACCACACAAAGGATTCTTCCTTCTCATCAGCAAGAAGAGCACATCCAAATAAAATAGACGGTATCCAAATAAAATAGACGGTTTATGATGATTGACACCTGTAAAAGATGCAAAAGGCAACATGAATCTATTTGTCTTATAAGTGACATCAAATACAACAACATCTCCAAACTGGCTGTATGATATCCTCGCCCTTCCATCAGACTAAAATATACTGCTACATACATTCTCTTCATCATGCTCAATAGCATAATAGAACTAAGAGTCTGTAGCTTGCTTTTTAATAAATTGTTCTGTTGCTCTAATGCATTCCTTCCCAATATTGTTCTTTCTTGATACTCTTCCATGATCAAATGCATTTTTCAAAAATTCTTTTTTCCACCCTAATTATATATTGTTATACCCCCCTCAAAAAATAATGGTTGAGAAATAATGTCATTTGGTCTTCGATCAAGGCATTTCATCAAATTCGCACGTTTTGAGACCGTTAAATTTGTAACGGGTGGATGGGTGCTCTAATCCCCAACGGGTTCACCCATTATTTTCCCTGGGGTATATAATTGTATGGATTAAACATCAAAAAAAATTTGAAAAAAAATTTCAAAAAAATAAAAAAATGTTTTCGCACGAGTTTTTTCGCACCCGAAGATCACTCTATATATGTATATGTATGTATATATGTATATTATATATATATATATGTACTAGAAAATACCCCGTGCACGGGTGCACGGGCAAAAAAAAAATTCAAAGGGGGAAAGTGAGCAAGAGTGGGTGTGTGTGTGTTAGGAGTGTCCAGGGGTAAATAGGAGCAAGTGGGTGGCTTTCTTGCAAAAGGAAAAAGGTGTGATGAGGTGGCCAAATCCCCACCACACCCTTACCAAGATTAAATCCTAGACATCCTTCTATCAACCTCTTTATACATCATGCTGACATCATCTTGTCCCAGTCAGCCCTAGTTGTCTTTTAATATATAGATATGTATGTATATATATATATGTGTGTGTGTGTGTGTGTGTGTATATATATATCTATATTATAAAACAGGGATGTTATCATGGGTTATTGGATAAGAGTTTTTAGATAAGAGAAATTGGATAAGGGTTTGAAGTGTATTTGGGTTATAAAAATGAGGGATGTTATGATGAGTTTTTGGATAAGAGATATTGGATAAGAGAAATTGGATAAGGGGTTGAATTGTATTTAGGGTATAAAAATGAGGGATGTTATATGAGTTTTTGGATAAGAGAAATTGGATAAGAGAAATTGGGATGATGTTTGAATTTTGGGGGGAAACCATTAATTAGGTTCTTTGAAATTTTAAGTTTAAATTTAAAAAACAAATTTTTGGGGACTTTTCAAAAATTTGAGCCCTCTCATCACGTACTCCCAGTCACTGGCCCCTCTTCAGCCCCAATCTCGCGTCCTTCATCTCCCTTTCATCCCCAACTCGAGAAAGCCCTCCAACCTCATAAAGCTCCCAGAGCTCCGTTGATCACGCGCCTCCCTCTCCAATCTAATCGTCGTCCCCAGCCACAGTCTCAATTCTCTAACCTCACGAACCCATAAAAACCCTAAATCGGGCTCCCTCCGACTCGCGACAGCCCACCCTCCCACTTGCAATCCCCTCCTCCCTCCTCTCAAACTTTCCGATCAGCTCCTTAGATCGCGGCAACCATCCGATCAACGGCCTTCGATTTTGAAGCAAGGTGAGATCTTGGGGTTGTGTTACGTAATTTTGTTTCAATTTTGCTTAATTTAGGGTTTTAGGGGTTTTTGTGAAGTGGGTTTTTGTTAGGATGATGATTTATTGTAGAAAGTTTGCTCATTTTTATCGGTGTTGAAAATTTAAGGGTTGGTAATTGGAGATGGGTATCTCAGAAGAGGATGATGAAGACGATGATCTTGAATCCTATAAGCAGAGCTTTCGGCCTCGGGCATATCGTACCATCGCTTCGTTGTCAATGCTTCAGTTGAGGTTAAGTTCATTAGTTTTAAATCTGCTATTTTAAATCTGTAGTTGTAGGTTAAGTTCATTGTTTGTGCTTCCAGTGCATTTCTGCTATTGGGAACTTATTTTGCCATTGTGGAGTTTGCGACCACCCGATTCCACTTATATTATCCCAGCAGTTCTCTTTCTTGGCTTTCTTTCGTGCCGGGAACTAATAATTTACTCTTGATATTCAAACCATAAGGAGTGTCAGATTATGTTCTATGTCTTCCTGCAGGAACTAATAATTTATTTTATGCAGTTTGTAAGGCATTTTAGTTGAAGCTGACATAAAATATGCTTTAGATTATGTTCTATGTCTTACTGCCTGTGTTAATTATTTCTCTGTTACTTCTCAATATTAATACTGATGCCAATGCCTTTTTTTGATCAACTTCTCTATCTTAATTTTTGTATAGCCAACACGGGGTTTTTGCAGTACAAGTGTTTGAACTGCACAGATTGATAAAGGTTAGCCATCCCAAACCCTTGCATGGTACCTACGTGAAATACTCACAGCGAGTGCTTAGACAATCTTCCTTTTGTTTCCCCCATCAAACAGGTCCAGAAGTTGATTGCTGCCTCACCACATCTTCTTCTCGAAGAGAACTCTTGCATTGAAATATTCTGATTTTCGAGAAATTGGTTCAGGATCATGCCACGCTAACTTTTTTAGCGAGCATGCCCCAGGAAAAGGCAGCATACGATTTAAGGTTTGACATATTTGGAAATCTGTAGTGGATTTTCGATTGCTCAAATTTTTGGTGTTATCAAGTGGTTCAGAAATAAGAACCCAGTATAGAAAGTAGACTAAGTAGTTAATGGATTGGGAATTTCCTTGGAAATCAAAATGATTATGTAAAGAGGCACAAACGAGTTTTAGGCCGCTAAAGGCTTTCTAGGGAATGCATGTATGCCATAGATGCAGTTTTATGAACGTCGATGGATTAATAACTTTTTCTGATGCCTTTTCCCATGGCTATCTGTTCTGCTGCAAAAGCATCCAATAGGTAGAGATGAAATAGATAATCAACCCTTTTCATTTGCTTTAGTTTGTGACCTTTTGTTATCTGCACAAGAAAACAAGACTGCAGATAAGAATTTTGTTTGCTTTAAAATCACAGATAAGAATTTTGGGGACAGACACTTGAAATTTCTGCTAGGGTTTCTTTGTTTAGATCTGGTTGAAATTTCTTTTGTAATTGAGCTTTGATTGCACTTGCATAAAAAATGGACATGCATTTATTAATAGTTTGCACTTGCTTGGAATTGGGTTATTTTGATGAACTGGGTTGTAAGCAGCTTGGAACTACCGAAAGCTTGGTTTAGTACATTCTGGATAGAGTTATGGATGTGAGGGTGTCAAGTCTATGCTTGATGAAGTATGTTTTTGAATATTTTTTATCAAATTTGGTTGAAAATTTGAGGATCCGCTTTCTATAATTTGTGTGTGCATTTTGTTAGTCTAAAGTTTCCATTTTCTTAAAGAGAAATAGGATGTTGGTCATTAATGTAAAGAGTCAAATTGGTGAATGAATTTGAGTGATGTTTGCTACATTATCCAAAAGGTCTCCAAATTCTGCAAAACAAATCAATGAGTTGGAAATCAGATATAACACTTTATGGATTAGTGAAGACTTTAGTGTGCCTATTTTGTTAAAATTAAATTATGCTCAAGTTACTGGTTTTTGAAAATTCTCAAGGTAATCCTTAAAGAAAATGAAAAGTCTGTCATTATATTAAGGAAGAAAATCTTGGATCTATGTGTGTATTTTTGGGTATTTCATTATGACTAATGGGTTTTTGTTTTTTTGGAATAATTTTGGAAGGATTATTTCTGGAATAATTTTTTGTGTTTTTGCCCTTTTCTTTGATGCATGATCTTGCAACAAATTTCTAAATTGTCTAATAAAATCGACTTTTTGTTCTGTAATTCTTCAGTTTGTTCTTGAACTGATAATTAGAATTAATTAATTATGCATTAACGTTCTCATTTTTTGATTACTCATACACAAATTAATTCAAGGGGATTGGGATTTTTGTTCAAGTTGTTTTGCAGATTATAGTGAGGATATATATGATCTGATCTGGGTGGGGGTGAAGCAATTGGGATTCCAAAAGGTAGTCAGACTCCAAATATACATGTATAATTATTAAGTGGAATTTGTATATTGTTGAATTCTTCTATTGGAGATTTAATTTTAGGGGAATGGGATTTTTTCAGGTTGTTGTTTTGGGCATTTATAATGAGGAGATCTATGATCTGCTTTTGGGGAGTTTGAATCCAGGTGGGGGCGAAGAAATTGGGATTCCAAAAGTTAGTCGGACTCCAAATGTACATGTATAATTTTTTAAGTGGAATTTGTATATTATTGTATTCAGATCTATAATTGGCAACCAAAGCTCGACGCACATCTCTGACGTCACCAACACACTGCTTCTGCCTCTGCCTATCCTTCTATGCTCAGGTTCTGTCTTTGCCATGGTGGAAAACCCCTTCAAAAAATCAAATCGCATGTGCTCCCGTACTCTATCTCAAGCTTCTTTAGGGTTTGTACGATTCTCATTACTAATTGAGATCAATTTTGAGTGAATTAATTCTGTTTTTAGTTTAGCTTTGTGTTGTGTGATTTTGAGATGGAAATTTTGTAGAGCCTCGCCCGCAGGGAATTTTGATGCTTCTTTACGAGAGGGTTGTTTAATTATTGGCTGGTGGATGTGTTTATTTGTTACCGTCTCCACATTTAATCAATTTGGTTTGGAGACCAACATCAGGGATAAGGAATTATACCGTCTATTTGAGGACGAAGAAATTGGGACAGTGATGAGGTATAAGTTTATAGAATGGTCCTGCAGTCTAAATGAGTACATCATCATATTGTAGTAGAACTATAGGTCCTGCTATTAGAGTTTGGAATGGCTTAGTGTAAATGAAAAATCTATGGGAAGTTATTATTAACAGCATTATTTTGAACGTTTCTGTGGAATATTATAATATGGTATTTCGTTAGGCCTAGATATTGACTAGAGTTTTGAACATGAGGCAATATTATACAAATCTGAAAAAAAATTTGCCGCAACAGGTTGCAAGCCATTGTGTTTCTACAACTATCTTAATTGCAAATATTTTAGAAGATGACCCGGATCTTGCATTGCAGTTTACGCAAGGTATGTAACAAAATTCTTACTTGAAATGATGTTCTCTCTTATGAATAATTTTCTGATGTGAATCATTATCCATCCTTCCTGACTTCCTATTTCTACATAGTCTACTTGATATCTTGCCTTTTGTTTCTGATGATCTGCAAGCCTGAAATGCTTTCTGGTGCCTTATGCAAAGGATTTTTAGTCAAGTTGAGGAAAACGATTACAACATCTCAACCCTCCTGCAATTTGCATCACTTTTTGCTTATAAGGCTCACCTGATTGAAGAAGACATCAAGAGTCATCCAGACCCAGTGGAAAAGTTGTCCTAAAGCCCCATCCATGTTGGTCATACATCCTCCATGCAGCGACATCTGTATCCTAATTAATGGAGACAAAAATTTTAGACTTCAGTTTACTTCAACATTTTCATTTCTAAATAGTAAACCTCTATGTTGATTTCATCCATGTTATTTTTTCCTTCATATTTGAAGTAGATATACTTTCTTTTTTTACCTTGAACTAAATCCACAGCTTAGAAGGATTGCATGTTTTATAGAGAACTGGATATTTGATGAGGCTGTTTTAGGGGCTTCTGTACAGGTACTAATAGCTTATTTTACATGAAAATTTACTCACGTTTTTAACTTTTGGCCTCGAGAGTTTTAACTCTGTTATCATTTAACAAATGCAGAGCATTCCCCGAACAGTGTAAGAACATGGTCGGTCGAGGAGGTGAAAAAACTATAGATGAATCTCAGCGACTTCAGCGGCATCACCATTGACTCGGGGTCCACATTCCCGCTCGACGTAGGTGGCACTGCACAAGTAATTAACCACCTGGAAATTTGGAAATCGATGAATGAATGAATGAAGAATTAAGTTGTGATCTTTTTTTTTGGGGGATTCCAGTTTGACATCGAGGCCGTAATCAAGGCCGACGTCACCTTCAACTGCAGCAGCAACGACGGATCTACCACCTGTGGCATGCTTGGACCAATTGGCCTGCCAACGAGCTCACCGAGCAAATTGCTACCTATTTTTATGTTACCAAGGTCACTGATGGAAACGTCCGCACTCACTTCTGCCAGGGCAAATTAAGGCAAGTATTTTGCTGCAACTTCTAACACCATAATTTGAGCATCAGTCGGCTAACGTGTTGCGATTTTACTGCAGGTCATCGAGGGCCAATGACATCGTTAAGAGAGTCATAGGTCATGTTTTCTACCTGTGAGGGGGATATGTCAAGTCTCTTGCTGAATTTGATGATGATGTATTGAATTAAGCAACTCCATTTACATTTTTGCTAATTTGTAAGCTTTAATTTTTTTCTTACATGCTAGATAAAGTGGTTAATTATGTGTGTGCATGTTCGAAACTGTAATCTCTAGGGAAGTTTGTTTGCTTGCTTTTAATTGTTATGGAATAAGAACTGAAATTTTCGGGGACGCTATATTTAATGTTATGGAAGTTTGTTGCTTTTAATTGTTATGGAATAAGAACTGGTTTATATACTTTAGTAAATTAAACTGGTTGATATATGGACTCTTAGGAAAGAATTCTAGCCATCTAGCAAAATATCAAAATATACTAGATTTGGGATTTATTTTAAATCCAAGGTATGTTCGCTGAATGTTAACCATCACTCCTTTTTTTCTCACTTAAAATCAAGCATATACTATATCATCCAAAAGTAATAATCAAGCATTTAAAAAAACATGTAGCATTTAAAGCATATACTGTCTCCTTTTTAGTCATAACCAGTTATATGGACACATGGCTCTCTTCCTCTCAGGCGACAGGGGTGATTTCTTTTTACTATAATCTGCTTTGTTTTTTGTAAATTTTTACATACATTGGTGATGATGTTTGATGTCTGCTACAATACAGGCAACCGAAGTTTCCATACTAACATACCAAATTGTGTTACAGACACCCCTTTCAATCTATTCCTGCTACAATGCTGAATGTGTAATGTGAATATCAGCACTAACAAATATTTTCGAGGAAATTTGTGGTTATGTTTATTGTGTGAGGCTACTGTGTTCTTACATATCTCATGGATGGTTATGTTTATTGTGTGAGGCTACTGTGTTCTTACATATCTCATGGAAGGCTATTGAAATTTTCATGATTGTGGTTATTTAGTCTGCTGCTAGCTGTACTGCTGGCCAGTTGAAATGAACCGTGCCCTATCTCACTTAGCCATGGCTCATCATCCATCATCTGGTATAAGCTCACCTTTTTTATTACAGCATGGGTTTTTGTAGAGCTCCGTCCATCCCTCAAAATTCCAAATTCTCATAATAAAAAAGCCATCATTTTTGTTTTTGTAGAGCTCTGATTTGATGATTCGGGTTGCAAACGGTCCTTATAACTGGTTCAAATTCCGGGCATCAAAGATTTTGCAAATGGTCCGTCTAAAGGTTCGTGTTTCAAGTTTCGATTCGGGATGCATTTTTGATTGCAGCATGCATTCATGTTTTCTCGCTGATGTTGTAAATTCGTTCATCAGCTGCCAGCAAATTCTTCAGACTATGTATTCAAGGTTCAGCTCTGATCCGCTTTTACAATACGTATTCAAGACTGGAAAGAATATGTGCTTGGTTCTTCGCCAAGCTCAGAATCTTGATCTTAATATATTGGTTATGGTCATCTAGATGTTTTTTCTTTCTTTGAATGAAAACTGCCTTTATGTTGAATATTGTAGCTTTGGGAGATTGATGGATACGAAACTTGAGCAATGGTAATTGCAATACGTGGATTACGCATGATTGTCATCCAAGAAACCATTGACTCTCTATCCAAGGTGTTCTTTCTCTCCACTTCATTCGCTTCTATTTGGTGACATGTGTTAATTTTTTATATTTGTAAGAATTTGTCATGTGTTTGATGAAATGTCTCAAAGAACAATATTACCATTGTTTGTGTGATAAGTTGGCTTTAGAGTGATGAGTTTATACTTACTCTTTTTCATTGTGTGTACTTCATTTTGATAATATCTGCTTCTTTTATGTCTTGATCAGGTCTTTGTCCACAGCCTACTCCATGGGCTCTGGGACCTTCAGCACTTCATGTTTATCAGCCAACAACACATTGACTCTCAAACCAAGTTATTATTTCTCTACACTTCATGTAAGTTTTTGATTCTATTTGGTGACATGGGTTACCTATTGGCAAAATTGAATAAGAATGAGAAAAGCATTGTCCCTGCAATAAGCTTATGCATCCATATTGACTTAAGAGAAGCATTTAACTACAAATTGATATTCAAGATGGTTATAGTTATTTGTTTAGACAAGACATTTACAAGATGGAAAATGAATAGATGAATCATGAATGCGGTTTCTTACTAAATAAAGTAATGCAGTGTGAGCTTTGCAACATGTAGCTAATAGAAACAAGTACAGAATAAACATTCGGAAATTAAAGGTATCTATAACATATTTCATTCATATGTATGCCAGTAAGATAGAATAGTCACTTGAGATATCTAAAATTTAACAAAATATTTCTCGAAATTTTTTTACATACTCCTATGAAAAATAGGAGTCCAATTTCAATGCTAAATTCAGTTAGTTTTAACAACATATGAGTGAGTGAATTGAATTTATACATGGTAAGAGTTTCATTAATATATTTCTAATATCAGCTCATGGCAGTTAGGGGATCTCATGTTAGCTAGCAGATATCGGGCAGCATATCGACACATTAAGTAAATATTGACCACCATTTGGATGAAGCTGCATATCTTATTAATATACATATTGGAATTTAACATAAATACAACTTCCCAGTGTTCGCCTATCCAATAAAATTGCAAAATTTAAATGTAAACATATTAGGTTAAGGCATGTTCATTTGTTGCTACCAATCAAATAATACAGTATGGATCCACATGTAGTGCATTATAACTTGAAAGCAATCGGGGATATGTTGGATGGTATGTCAGATCAAGCCCTATTTGTCATCATTGACAAGGAAGATATAGGCTTTATTTCCCTTTGTTGTTAATTTTTTATGCTATTGAATGATCAAAATAACACCATAACTAATATGCTTACATGTTGGCAACATTCAAAAGGGTATCCGAAAACAACCCCAAATTAAATCATCAGGTACCAATAACCCCAAATTAAATCTATATCCATTGATGCTTTGCTTTTGGAGAAATAGTTTCATTTCTTTTGCTCATGGGTTTTTACAGAACTAAGGATAGGCGCGAAATGGGCTGAGCCACCAGTTCAGCCTGCCAAAGACCTCGACGGAGATGGCGGCCATCGAGAAGTTCTTGCAGTTTCAGGATTCGGTGCCTTGCAAGATCTGAGCTAAGCGAGGGTGTGCCAATCACCCTCGAAGCATCGCCGAAAGGGGTTTTCAAACACAATTTTTCTCATTTCAAACAGTTTTTTTAAAAAAATATTAGCTGAAATTTACGTAAACCTCTTAATTTGGATGCATAATCATGAAATCATAAGTAAAAGAATGCTTAGTTAAATATCATTTTTTTCTTATTTTTCTTCATTGTATCTCTCTGTTTTTTAAAAAAAGTTAATGTGTTCAGTTTATATCAAAATCACCATAACTTTTTTGTTGTTTCTTTGACTTGGCATATATATTTCCCTTGGGTTTGTGCTTAATGTTTGAGCTTACAATACCAAACTATCACATTCTTGCATGCTTCCTTGACAATGATTTTCGTTAAGCGTGTTTAGAAGTGTGTTGATCTAATGGAAAAATTGGAACTTCTTTCATGATTATTATTAAATTCACATCCAGTTACAATTGTCTAAGGCATTTCCAGAACCTATGGACATGTAGCTACACCATAATTAAATTCACATCCTCTTCTTCTTTTTTGTGCAGATCTCATTTTCTCTATCTGGAGGTATAACAGAGCAAAGAAATGGGCAAAGAAATGGGAAAATCTTCAGTCATCAATGCAAAAAACAGAAACAGAAATAAATCCTGATCAAAGAGGAAATGGCTCATAGAATCCATGTAAGTGTAAAAAAAGTCTCATTTCCTTCTCCATTTCTTCTTATTATCTATGGGCAAAGCTAAAGTTCTGTTCTTGATCAGCCTTTTTGGCTATTTACTACGTGTTTAACATTTTTTGCACAATTTGAAGTTGATAACTGCGGATAATATATGGGATAATATCTATGGGATAATATTAACTACATGTTTAACTACATGTTCTTCTTATTATCTATGGGATAATATAACTGAAGATTCTCTATGTGAAATTGATATACACATTTTGAAGTGTTACAGAAATGAAAAGCCAATGATTTTCTATGCATGAAGTCACCACAAAATAAATGCCCAGATTATTTCATGTAATGGTGTTTGAAACAATATTGTAAAACTTGGTTTCATTGCGTGTGGTTTCATCAGAATTTGTATATTTCTCTATTTACATTGCCATATGGATTGGTTTTCATCGAGCATGCTCGATTATTATTTATTCTTTTCAAACATTTTTATGTTCTTAAATTCTTAAATTCATTTATCTCATCCACACTTTGTTTCCGATTATTAATTGATACGTCTATTTTGCGGAGGCCCAACAGCATGGGCCCAAAGGCGCAGCCTACAACGCGAAATCGTGGGGGGTCCAAGCCCACCCAACGAAGCCCATGAGAGGACCCCGAACATCGATCCGACCCGACCCCAGAAACACGTGAGTCACTCACCCACTCCAGCGATAACCGTTCCCCCCGGGCCCGCTGCCACTTAATGGCCGTTATGGGGAGGTGCTGGCATGGCGCGGGGAGCGGCGATGGGGAGGCGGATTGAGGGGGCACGATTGGGGGCGGACGTAGGACGTGAGTCATGGGTGGTCGCGACGAGAGGCCTATAAAACGACTAGGAGGATGACTGAACAAGGGACCGCATCTCAGGTAACAAAACCTAAGGTAATCCATCAACGACCTAGTTCCCCTACTTCATCTCCTTCCCCCCGCTCGCGCCGGAGGACGTCGTTCCGATCTCCTCTCGAGTCGAACCGTCCCCGCCGAGCCTCCTCTTTCAGACTGTCATCTGACTTAGGCATCAGAGGGGATTTGGCCGGAACCAAGGTCCGGCCTCCCTGACAAGTGTTCTCGTCTGTTCAGGAAGACATTAGATCCAAGTGCCGAAGCTTCCCTTCGACACCAGGCGAACGCCATCAAGCATCAGCCAAGGCATTGAGGCCACCCCTCGACGCTAGGAGAGACCGAGGCCGAGCACATCCATCCGAGCCGAGGCTTCCCCTCAGCTCCACGCCGGCCACGCATCAAGCGAGACGACCGAGGCTACCCCTCGTCGTCCGACCGACCGAGGTCGAGCGCACCCATCCGAGCCGAGGCTTCCCCTCAGCTCCGCGTCGGTCGCGCGTCAAGCCAAGGCACCGAGGCTTCCCCTCGTCGTCCGACCGTCCGAGGCCGTTCACCTCACACCGGGCCGAGGCTTCCCCTCAGGCCCCCAGAGGCCAAGGATCCAGACCCGGCCCAGCTGACGTGCTCTGCGTCGACTACATCTCCGATTCGCGTCGCGTCTATACGCGCTCGATGCACCCAAGGGACCCTAATCGGCCCCTTGACCACGTTGACCGGGCAGTCCACGGTCAACGATACTATAGTGAGAAAACACTCTGAAACATCTGGCGCCGTCTGTGGGAACGAACTATCCCATGAAAAAACAAACCACACTTGCAATGGCACGCGCCTGCAACGGGAAGAGACGCATGCCCCCCATCCCGGAGGAGGGAAATGGCGCACCCAACAGCAACCTTGAGGGAGCACCCAATGGCAATCACCACGCCCCCTCAGTCGAAGAGACTGGTGAGTCCGAGCTGGCCACGCAGGAGCAGCTCCGTGCACTGGCCCAAGAGACCAACGCGAACATTCAGACGCTGGTCGCGACGGTACAGCAGCTCATTGGCGTCGCGCCAGCCAACGGAGACGTGTTGGGCGATGGCCATCGTTGGGAGGGGGGCCCCCCGCTCCTGCGGTCCACTGTGGTCGCTGACCACGGAAACCGAAGACCGAACACGGAGCGTCAGTTCACACTACCCGGCTTCTACCAGGCGAGATCGCGTGCCTCCTCCTCTTATCGCGAAAGGAGCAGGAGGGGTACCAAATATACGGGGGACGAATCGGTGACCGCGTCGTCTCGTCGGCCACGATCACCCCACCGCAGAAGAAGTGATCGGCACCACTCGAGGGACCGATCACGGCTAAGCGAAAGCTCCCGCCGGAGGAGCCGGGAACGCCGGACCAGCCCCACCCCCAGTGTGGCGAAGGCCGTTGAGCCAGCCCAGCCAGTGCCTGTGCCACCTCCACAACCGAACGAACCTGAGGTAGGCGGGTGTCAGACCCCTGGAGGAATCCACGGAGACCGGTGCCCCCTGTCGCGGAGAATAATCGACGCGCGGGTCCCCTCTCGATTCAAGTTCCCGACGCTGGGGAAATACGACGGCATAGGAGATCCAGGGAACCATGTGATGGACTACGAGGGGGACATGTCCTTCCAGGGAGCCGATGATACCCTGCTCTGCAAGGGCTTTTATTCGACCCTCAGTGGAGCAGCGAGAACTTGGTACCGCAGCTTGCCCAGCTGCTCCATTGACAGCTTCGAGGAACTCACCCAGCTGTTCTGCAAACAGTTCATGGCAGGGCGACAGGTAATGCCTGATGCTGAACATTTGTTTAACATAGTGCTGGGCCCGACCGAGCCGCTCCGACAATTTATGCGCCGCTTCAACGCTGAGCGGCTGAACGTAAACAGCCCTCCCGACCTCGTTGTCCAAACGGCCCTAAAGAAAGGGCTGCGTCATAGAGGCTTGAAGAAATCTCTGCACAATGATCCCTCGAAAGATCTCGCTGGGATCATGGCGAGGGCCGAGCGCTTCATGTTGACCGAGGAGACCTTGGACATCGAGGCAGGAAAGGCCAGACGAGGGACCAAGCGCGGCGATAGCGAGCGCCGCAGCCCCGAAGGGTACCAGACAGAGAAGAGGGCGAGAAACAAGCAGCGGAGGGAGGATACGAGGGACGCCACCCCGGACGTCGTCCTCACTCAAGTGCAGAAGGAAGAGCGCGCTGATCGCCCCCCGCAGAAGACAAAAAGAGGGGGGAAAATGGGGAAAAGTATTGCCAGTACCACAAAGACAACGGCCACGACACTGAAGACTGCTGGCACCTAAAGAAGGACATCGAGAAGTTGATGAGCCGAGGGCACGCAAGGAACTTTACCAATGACCCGGCCCACTGAGAAGGAACATCCAAGCAGCCGGACAAAGGAAAGAAGGTCAACACCGTCCAAGGACCCCTCCGCATCATAGAGTGAGCAGGCGAGGCCCCCCAGTCACCGCCTAGTCGGGAGGAGATTATCTAGGTTCAAATCCCCCTGTCTTGCTTTATTTCTTTTTTCCTCCAAATGTACTAGTCCAATAGGACCTTTAAGAGTACAAATGCACTCCTTTTTCCTTTTCTTCATCTCCGACGGAGTCAACATTTTGCTAAGGCTGCATTCGAGTGAAGACCGCCACCTCACCGGACGGGGGGTCAATCAAAACTGGTCCTAAGCCGAGGAGCTTCACCCTCGTTGACCGACTCCGACGCTCGTAAGTCTGGGGGCAATTCCCCCAGCCAGCGCAGACACCGACCGGTCCTAAGCTGAGGAGCTTCACCCTCGTTGACCGACTCCGACGCTCGTAAGTCTGGGGGCAATTCCCCCAGCCAGCGCAGACGCCGACCGGTCCTAAGCCGAGGAGCTTCACCCTCACTGACCAACTCCATCGCTCGTAAGTCTGGGGGCAATTCCCCCAGCCAGCGTAGACGCCGACCGGTCCTAAGCCGAGGAGATTCACCCTCGCTGACCGACTCCATCGCTCGTAAGTCTGGGGGAAATTCCCCCAGCCAGCGCAGACGCCGACCGGTCCTAAGCCGAGGAGCTTCACCCTCGTTGACCGACACCATCGCTCGTAAGTCTGGGGGCAATTCCCCTAGCCAGCGCAGACGCCAACTGGTCCTAAGCCGAGGGACTTCTCCCTCGTTGACGTACTCCATTGCTCATAAGACTGAGAGCGACCCCCACAGCCAGCGAAGACGATTAGACCGACTCCATTGTTTATAGGACTGGGGCAACCCCCCAGCCAATAAGGACATCAACCGACTTGTCCACTCGAGGGACTAGGGGCGACCTCCCGGAGGAAGGAGGCGAGCGACCACCATCAGCAGAGGAGCCGAAGTCGCAGCAACAAAGCAAAATGCGCGGAAAATTCAAGTAGGTCAATTTCATTTCAAACAGTTAACCGAGGTACAAAAGTGTGTCTTTTTACAGGAAATCGAAGTTGAGGAACCTCCTTACAAATAATTCACTCTCGGTGAACAACAAAATTCGTCACCCACGAAAACTAGGGTGACGCCGGCAGAGCAAAACTTGTCGACCAAGAACACAAAATTGCTGGCTTAAATGAACATCCTTGCAATCAGCAATTGTTTGCCCTGAAGCAGAGAGCCGGTAAAGATGCCAATGGAGATTGCGAGGTCAGGGATCCATTTCAAGTAGACTGGGCCAAATCGAAGCGGATGCTGAAAAATTTGAGGATAAAAACAAGGATGACAGGCCGGGAAGGACGACCTAGGGGACCCGGGCTCGGGAGGATGCATCCTCAGGCACCTCGCCCTGCTCGGAGCGAGGGGGATCGGCAGGCGGAAGGGCTTGCGACGCGCTCTGCACAATCCAGGAAGGAGGACTGGACGACTTCGACGATCCGGGGGCCGATAAGGTCTTCATACTTACCGAAGGCCTCCCTGAGGACCTCGAAGATCCTCTCCCCTAGAGTCCCGACGACGCCCCTCTCCACCTCATCCGCGAACCGTGCCACCTGACGTCGATCCGACAGTTCCCTCTGGAGCTCCTCCCTCTCCAGGCGGAACGACTCCGCCGCTTCCCCGGCTGACCGCCGAGCGTCCTCCAACTCCCCCTGGAGATCGGCCACTCGTCCCTCTAGCTCAGCCACCCGGAGCTTGAGTTGCCAAGACTCCATCTGGGCCACCACCGCAGCTACCTCCGCCGCCCCAGCCCGCTCGTGGTCCTGTGCAGAGGACTCCTCCAGCTCCCTCAAACGGACAGCTCGACGCTGCGACTCGACAGCGAGTGTTGAACCCTGAACGACAAGACATGAGCCAAGAAGAAAGCGAAGGAAAGAAAGGGACAGCGGGATAGCCAGACCTGCTGAAGGATCCAGACCAAGATGTCCGACACCTTGTCGGTGGGGGCCCTCTCGAGGAGACCACGGTCCCAGGGGAGGACGGAGCCCTCGGCCAACTGCTGAGCCAAGGCTCGGTCGACAAACACCGAGTCCCCGGGGGTGACCTCGAGGGAGGCCGAGCAGCTCGCCAACAGGGCACCGATTCCTGATGATGGAGGCAGGGCCGCTGTGACGGGGGTGGTCGTCAGGGTCACTGGAAGATCCTCGGCGGCCACCGCCGGGGGCACAGAGCGCACCGGACTGGGGGGATCCGCGCCTTCCTTCCTCCTCTTTCCTCCGCGAGGCTCAGCAGGCGCCGAAGGGGAGCGCTTCCGCCTCGTGCCACCTCCACCCTCGAAGACAAGAGGGGGCGCGCCAAGCGCAAGAGGAGCTGCACCGGACCCATCATCACTCCCACCACTTGGGCCGGTGGGACGGATCCGGCTCTTGCGACCTCCCCGGGGAGGGGACTACCAGAAGTAGAGACGGGAGGCGCGGCCGCCACCTTGCCCACGGTGGGATCGGCTCGGCGCACCTCCTCCTCGACGGTCCGCCGAGGCGCCCTTCCCGAGGTGCTGCCTCGTCTCCGAGCGGCTCCACACCGAATCAGCTCATCGACGTTGCGGGTGAACTCGCGACCAGCCATTCCTGCAAGCAAAACCGAAATTAGGGTAAGCCACAGGGCAATCCAGGACTAAAAAAGCGACCTACCTGGAGACCACAAGACGGCCTTCAGGAGTAGGTCGTCCAGCAAAGGCCAGATAGACTTCGCCTCCAAGGGGAGGGCCGACAGCAGCGCGACGGTCGCCTGATCAGCCTCGGAGAGGGTTATCATTCGGCGAGGCCGACCTGACCCACCCCAACCTGTCAAAATCTGAGCATCCTCAAGGAAGACTACGAAGACATAACCCGAGCTCCAATCCCCCGCCCAGTGGGGTAGCCCGATCAGGCATTCCCTCCCTGCGCGGGCTCGGAGGTGCAGCCATGACCCTAGACCGACCGTCTGGATCTGATAAAAATATAAGAGGAGGGGGAGAGATGGCTCCAGACCGCGAGTGCAGAAGAGCATCACAAAGCCTGTCAGAACCGCGACTGAACAGGGGGTAAACTGGCAAAGGGACACCATGAGGTACTCCATGACTTGGATAAAGAAGGGATTGAGCGGGAAACGAAGACCCAGACGGAACATCTCGACGTAAACGCCGACTTTGTTGCTCCTCGGAAGACAGATCTGCTCGTCGATGAAAGGGACTCGAACATCATACGGGTGACAGAGGTACCTTCCCCGAATCTCCGCAGCCACCAGAAAAGGAGTCCTCGACGGCGTTCTGAGGATAACCAGAGGTACATTAAGCCGCGCGGCAACCGACGCCACGTCATCGCCAGCATAGTCTGGGAAGAGCATCCCCTTCCCTTTGTCTCGGAGGGAACGGCTCCCCGAGGAGGAACCGGATCCCACAGATCGGGGCCCGCCATGCCTAGACTCAGGAGGATCCCTCGCCCCTTGGCCAGAGCCACCTATCCTAAGAGCAGCCATAATACGAAGATGGGAAAGGAGTTACCTTTTTGTTTATTTGGAGAAGGCAAGAGAACGAATGCGGCGGAAGACTTCGAGTTTGTGGAAAGCCCGGAACAGAGAGAAGAGCGAGGAATAAGTTGGGATCAAAGCAGCCGGTGCACTTATATACAAGACCCAGGGGCGAATTCAAAACGCCTGACAGGAACGTGTGGCAAGCCTCAAAAAGCCAGCGGCGTTTCGAAATCGGGGCCAAGGGAAGTCCTATCGATCTGCCTCATCATGACCTTCATTTATGACCGCGCCTCGACTGACGCGCCAATCGGAACCCCAGGAGTCACATCGGTCGAACCGAACCGGCCAAGGCCGATCGGCCCCACCGATGGGGGCAATTGATACGTCTATTTTGCGGAGGCCCAACAGCATGGGCCCAAAGGCGCAGCCTACAACGCGAAATCGTGGGGGGTCCAAGCCCACCCAACGAAGCCCATGAGAGGACCCCGAACATCGATCCGACCCGACCCCGAAAACGCGCGAGTCACTCGCCCATTCCAGTGATAACTGTTCCCCCCGGGCCCGCTGCCACTTAATGGCCGTTATGGGGAGGTGCTAGCATGGCGCGGGGAGCGGCGATGGGGAGGCGGATTGAGGGGGCATGATTGGGGGCGGACGAAGGATGTGAGTCATGGGTGGTTGCGATGAGAGGCCTATAAAAGGACTATGAGGACGACTGAACAAGGGACCGCATCTCAGGTAACAAAACCAAAGGTACTCCATCAACGACCTAGTTCCCCCACTTCATCTCCTTCCCCCCGCTCGTGCCGGAGGACGTCGTTCCGATCTACTCTCGAGTCGAACCGTCCCCGCCGAGCCTCCTCTTTCAGACTGTCATCTGACTTAGGCATCGGAGGGGATTTGGCCGGAACCAAGGTCCGGCCTCCCTGACGAGTGTTCTCGTCTGTTCAGGAAGACGTTAGATCCAAGTGCCGAAGCTTCCCTTCGACACCAGGCGAACGCCATCAAGCATCAGCCAAGGCATCGAGGCCACCCCTCGACGCCAGGAGAGACCGAGGCCGAGCGCATCCATCCGATCCGAGGCTTCCCCTCAGCTCCACGCCGGCCGCGCATCAAGCGAGACGACCAAGGCTACCCCTCGTCGTCTGACCGACCGAGGCCGAGCGCACCCATCCGAGCCGAGGCTTCCCCTCAGCTCTGCGTCGGTCGCGTGTTAAGCCAAGGCGCCGAGGCTTCCCCTCGTCGTCCGACCGTCCGAGGCCGTGCACCTCACACCGGGCCGAGGCTTCCCCTCAGCCCCCCAGAGGCCGAGGATCCAGACCTGGCCCAGTTGACGTGCTCTGTGTCGACTACATCTCTGATTCGTGTCGCGTCTATACACGCTCGACGCACCCAAAGGACCCTAATCGGCCCCTTGACCATGTTGACCGGGCAGTCCACGGTCAACAATACTGTAGTGAGAAAACACTCTGAAACATAATGCTTGATCCGGATTGGTGATTGGATAAGGTTTTATAAAGATTATTGGATACTCAGTTGCTCTGATTCTTTTATTCTTTTTTGATACATTAAATATTATTATTCACAAGGTGGGACATCGGCCCATGAGAGCAACACATTTAGGCGATGAGCTGTCCTGTTGTTGCCGTTGTTGGTTAAAGTTCATGTGGCCAATATGATCTGTTTGTCAAAAGTGTATTTCCCTATATAATTTTGTATTACATTTGATGTGGGTAAGCTTTATTACATTTGATGTGGGTAAGCTTTAAGTCAATTTGCCCCCAAAAAATGTTTAATTTATTGAAAGCCATATCGTCCGAGTATGGTCATGGCATTTGTTGGTATATGTAGCCGAATAACTATAGCCAAAATGAGTTTGAACAGGGAACCAAACAGGGAACATAACAGCTAGGCGTGCGCGCGCACACACACACACGCACACACACATAATTCATGGTTTCTTTAACTCTTTCTGATAATTGTTTGTTTTTTGTCTTTACAGCCATACATATATACCTTTGCATGTTCTTCTTCTCCATGACTGAAGGTAACTGCATTCTTTGTCCTCTGTCAACAATCTTTTTTTCCATTATTTTTTTGCCACTCATCAGCATCAAATCCTCCACCAGAACTGTTTAGGGCTTTGCATTTTGGAGCTTTGTATTTGGTTGATTCGGTCATTATAGGGGATTTGATCAGCTTTGTATTTGGTTGTTTGGTTGATTCAGTCAAATTTAGATTTCAAAAAAGTACAATTAGAAGTAAACAGAGGGAATAAACAGATGGGAATTTAGAAGTAAACATTTAAAAGTACATGATTAAACCTCGCCTAGCCCATTCCCAGAGGATTGCAAATTGTAATTGCAAATTGTAACTAATATATATAACCCAATGGATAACTGAATTTGACTGCAACACAACTTATTTGTTATTACCCAAAGAAAAGTGCCAGATAACAAACCTCCAAAATAGAATTATAGCTAATGAACTGGAAATTATTGCACATTTAGCACTATTTAGATTGATAAAATTAGTACTATTTAGCACATTTAGCACTAACGAACTGGAAAGAGAGAGTAGTTTAATGTGCAAAAAAATTAGTACTATTTAGCACATTTAGCAAAATTAGTGCAAACATGGAATCATTAAAATCAAGTTATGATTTTTTTATTTCAAAGAATGTCATTTATGATGTTTGCATATGCATTTACAATCCTGCCTTTTGAAGTATAATGCTTTGAATTTTTTTCAAAAAATGAAATCAATATAATGCTTTGAATTTTTTTTTCAGAAAATGAAATCAAAACAAGCCAATCCATTTGGTTGTCCCGGTCTAATAAGAAAATTAGGATATGACAGGCATGTGAAAAATTGAAGGTATGGAACTTTTTTTGCCAAGCTCAAAATGAGATACACATTTCCATTTAAACATCACATATGTAGGTATGTATACACCGACACATGCGTGAGTGTATACTTTGGCTAGATATATTTTGGCGGCTTTGCTCTTGGCTTGATAATTATCTTGCTTATTATAATCAACCAACCACATCCTCATGCATCCAAGACCACATCCAGAGCCAGACGCACACCCAAGTGGACCCTGCAAAAACCCATCACTTTCCATCATGCCCACCATGCTGAGTTGTCCAAATCATGGCCATCGCTGTAACAACCCTTTTGTTCACTGAGTCAGCCAGCTTCCTATCTCATTATAATAGATAAAAGACAGGATTCATTCCTTTTTTAGAATACTTTGAATACTTTAAATCGAAGAAGAATACTTTAAATTTATTTTAAAATTTAAAATAAGGTGTGGCCCCGTGAAACGACCGGCCGTGATTGTTTGCTAACATGACGCCAACAATCGACCCAGCATCGGAGAGAATCTCGCCCCAAATTTTAACTTGAATCCAAATCCAAACTTCTTCTCAGGTTTGGGTTCAAATATCACACATATCTGATCCATAACTACCCCGTATCCACCCATATCTTTATGTTTTCCAATTATGCAAGACTATCACAAACTACCCCGTATCCACCCCTATCTTTATGTTTTCCAATTATGCAAGACTATCACAAACTACCCCGTATCCACCCCTATCTTTATGTTTTCCAATTATGCAAGACTATCACAAACTACCCCGTATCCACCCTTACCTTCGATTATGTGTTTACGGTTAGTTTTGAATAATTTAGAAACATAAAGATAATAATAGTCATCATCTTAGCATTCACCCCAAATTTGTAGTCTGCTTCATAGACGAGTCTATAGAAAGAAATATGCTGGATCGTGAAAGGATGTTCTGCCAAAATTTTTATATAAGCCCACGATAACAAGCATGGTAATGACGTTTCAGATTTTTAGGAGTTGACATAGGACTGAAAAGTTAACAAAAAGTTGGTTGTGAGAATCTATCTATGAGTGATGCCAGGTCGAGGCAAGTACATGTTTTTTGTTTTCTTTAAGTTTAGTTTTGATCCTAATACTTGAGCATTGGTGTCAGTTTTCTTATTCTTCATTTTTCATGATTCAATTCCCTTAAATATTTGATGCATTGGTCAGTATGATAGGTGAAATTTTTCGAGAATTTGGGTAATATTTATAATTTTCGATTTTTTATCTACATATATTCAGCTGAAGTGATGATAATTGTGTGTGGTATTCTATAGGAGATTGAACTTGTAGAATTGGATGGCCCTTTGATGATGATTAGCATGAAAGGTTGGTTTTGGCACAAGCGATCCACTGTTCTTGCCTGGATCAAGAACTATCTCAAGATCCGAATTACTGTAAGTCTTGCTTAAATTGTTTCACATATGATAAAATTTTGATGCTATTTTCTCTATTTATGAGTTAATTTTCTTAAAAAACTTCCAGCTAGCAAGGAACCATGTTTGAATTTTGAGGAAGATGCTTGCGGGAATGAGGATTGCAGGCGGTAGGGTTTTGCCGAATATTCTATCAGGTCTACTTCCAAAGAAGGGGATTAAGGAGCTCAGTTCTGAGCCTGATTCTCCCAATTCAGCTATTTAGTTTCCTCATAACTGCCACTGCTTCAATTATGCAAAATATGTAAAATATCTAAACAGTGTATTATGAAAGTTTGTACTTTGATAAGATATTTTGAACAATGTGTAGTTCTTCTTTATGACCTGAACATTGGATTTCATATGATAAATATATAAAATTTTGACTGAAGTAAGTATGATTCTTAGGCAAGTCTTTCAATTGTTTAGAGAATTTTTAAATATTCTAAATCAATGATTTTTAAGATATTTTAATATGTAAATTCTATAATAATATCTTCTCTGGAACATAGTAAAACAACACTCTTATTTGATTACATCCTTTTAACCAAACATAATGTGATGAGAATCAACTTTTGAAGATATCACAACTTACAAAACCGAGGAAACCATAAAAATTTGATTTTCCATGTGAACACATCCAATGCCCAAGGCTTAATTCGGATCAATTGTGGTAGGTGAACATTATTTTCTTGAGATAGAGGATTTATTGCCCCTAAATTATTTTCTTGAGATAGAGGATTTATTGCCCCTAAATTATTTTGCTTTTATATTCCTACTCATCTCTAAGCCTTTCATTATGTTGTGTCCATTTGTCGTTATCATTTACGTGATGCCCTTCTATTCATGACAAAGATTTATGCTAGAAATATAGTTTTATCTAGAGTCATTTGCCCTTATAATTTTTAGTTGTTTTGTCCATATTTATTAACTGCATTACTCACATATGTGTTTGATTCTATCCTTTAGTGTATGGACCTCGCACAATCCAAGCTATTTTTCCAGCAGTTATTTCTCTAAGCATATGCTTGGGTCACAGACATTTAAAGAGATTAGATACACAGAAACATAAATAGAGAAGCCAAAATTTGTTGAGAGAGATAGAAAAAGAGTAAAATAATCTCTCCATACGGAGTGGCCATGACATAAGCCATGGCTCTCAATATATTCACTTCATCATGGGATTTGGAGTCCAATGGACTCCCCACTAACTTAGTGGGGAGTAATGGTGAGATGATGAGGGGAGGGAGGCCAAAATCCTCCCTCAACTCACAACACTCCCCCTCATCTCTCCATTACCTTGGGTTAAGCATATGAATACTTCAGGATTCAGTATGCTAATAGGGTGGATACTTCTGGATCCAGAGCCACTGTGGTTGCCTCGTTAAAACCTTAGCTGTGGAAAACCCAGTGGGAAAAACCAGCAGCTTAAGGGAAAAGAGTACAACTATCGAGGGACTCCCCCTGATCTGTACAAGCTTCAGGCTTGCAGATCTCCTATGTATCTATACAATCATCTCCTATTTGTCTATACATCCATCATGTTCTGAAAGCAAATACAATCATCACTCATTTATACAAGTTTCACTCATCTAGCGGCTATTAGAAAGCAGTGGCGCTCTGGAGTGGAATGCTCTTTGAAGTTGGTAGATGACTCCACTGAAGTATTCTTTGAATCAGTCTTCACTGTGTCTGCAAGGTACTGCTGGACATGGCTGAGCATTTTCAATACTTGTTTCTTGGATGATGAGCTTCTCAAAAGATGTAGACTTTGGAGGATGATGTGTAGATATTTGGGAGGTGGCCGGCCTTTTGTGTTTTAGTCATCGCGATGATCTTTAAACCTGCATATACAATATATATTCCTTGACCCTTGGAAGTTGCACAGAAGCAGCTTATCCTTGGTCTAGTGGTGCTCTCCAGGGCAACACTGTATCTGGTTAACAACTTTACTGCAGATGTTCTATCAAAGACACGTGCAGTTATCCAGATAAAGAAGTGTAACAAGTACACTAAAGCTAGGCTCTTCGGGACCTAGGATGTCCTCCCCCTCTTCCAGCGACTGGTAGGTGTCATAAATAAGCATCTAATTTAATAGGTTGCAAATGGACATCATTCTTCATAAACTCCAGGCGTATGAAGGATATTAACGGGTTCCACCAAGAAGGTGTTAAATATATAAGCCAAGACAATACCTTGTTATACATATGTTTTTCATTTCCAAGGTATGCTTAAAGCTATCTGATATCTCAATGGTCTCTGCAGGAGATCCTATTAGCTTTAAGTCGACCATATGTACGGCGAATATCACAAATCCTGTCAACGATCTTTCGAAAAAGATACACGGGCAGAATATTGCTTAAGATCAACTAATGATCTTTGTAGCCTTTATGGAGAAGCGTTTCTACGTCTCTCTTTCATCTCTGGGGGTAGAGTATACCCTTATGGAAGTTTTATATAGATCTCTATATCTATATTGCCGTATATGTATGCAGTCACAACGTCCATGGCTGCATTTATTGGCTTTTTCAGAGAATTTTAGGCTTTAGTAGGAAAATGATCACATTTCCTTCATTTAAATTTCTTATGAAATCCAACTTATATTCCACAGGTTTTACACATTCAGGTGTATGGACCAACCGGTCCAAAGATTTTGCTTTTCAAGAGTGAGTCCAGCTCTACTCTTATTGCCTCGTCCCACTTTGGCCATTCTATGCGTTTACGCTATAGAAAAGTGGGTAGACGTCATCGTCGTATTCAGCGACGTGAACGGCAATAGCGAAAGCAAAACCGTCGTCAACGACTGTGCTATATCTGTCCAGTACCTCTCCAGTACGTACGTACTATAATGATGTTTCTCCTGTTGTTTCCTCTGCAGGGGAAATTAGGAGGGGAGAGGTTGCTGGTCTGAGCTCAGCATCCTGTGGTTGGATCATTTTGATATATCCAGGAATCTTCCTCTTTTGAGGAATTTTATATTTTGAACCTGGCAGGCGTCCTCTTTTCAATTGAGGTACATCCAATTCTGCTGCCGGTGGATTGCATCCATCTTTGGGAATGTCAATCCTAGCTGGCGTGTTGGCAACAGGGACGTGTGAACGAACAATCTTCTGGTTGTCCGCAAATTTATCTGGCAATTGATGTACTTTAGTCTGAATGTGAAGGGTCTTCTGGATATCATCTTCACACAGAAAAAGTATGCGGATCATCACGAGATTAGGACTTTTGTGTCCATGATATGGTCTCAGAAGCTTCAGGCTTCTTTAGACTGCGTGCCTATTTCAATGAGATTTTTCTCATCAAATTCACATTTATCAAGACTTGGTGGTAAACCATAAGCAAGTAGCATCAGCAATAAGATATGGCAACAAGCGGGCCGTATCGTGATAAGCGATGTGGAATGCAGTGTGATGGTGCCTAAAAATCAACAGGCAACTGCGATTTTACAATGGACGTGAAATCCATTGGAGTCTCTTTACCAGAGACTCTGATAACCCATTTTGAGTATGAACATGCTACAGGATGTTCAATTTCAATGCCAGTTGCTTGGCAGAAGTCTTTAAAGATATATGTAGTGAATTCACCCACATTATAAGCTTTGAGAAAGCTATGTTGCGAGTGAATATAAAAGCACACATAAGACCATCTAGTAGATACATCAATCAGTACAATGAAGTACCGAAAATTGGTCACTTGCGGGGTGAATAGACCCGCAAAGGTCACAATGTATTCTCTCAATGAAGCCAGGAGACACTCATCCCACATTCAGGAGGGAAGGTCTCTCTCAAAGTATGCCCTTACGACAAAGGAAACTCAATCTTTTGAAGAATCTTCAGGTTCTCCAATGGATTCATTTGATGATGCGTCCATCATCGCTGATCCAAGATGACTAAGTCCATTTTGCCAGAGTTAAAAACTATGGCAATGAAAGGCACTTCTGGTGCTCAGTCCAGTTGGCTTTCTATAGGATGAATATCTGTAATTATAGGGGCCCGACGGGGGTCCAATGAAATCGTAAGTAGATGGGCTTCTGGCCATCCTCTTTACGAGTTACATATTGATATTCAATATTTATTATCCACAGTTTTCAAGTTATGTTCGTTTAAACGAAATATCCTTGAAACTTGGAAAATTCATATATGTTTAAGGGGAGAAGTTTGCATCTTCTAGTCTCGTTGTATGTGGGAGTAATATTAATGCTACACCAGTGCAACGAGGCACTGTCCACAATATTAAATACTTCATCTATAAGCAAAACGAAATTTTATTTAAGTCAATGAAAAAGACATTCAAAATAAAAGTTCGTACTTAAGCAAATTAAAGATGAAGCAACATTGAATTTTAAATGCATAGATAAAAAATGAAGCTTAATCGAGCAGGTCGTCGTTCTCGAAGTCTTTTGCAGTGAACATCGTTGGTGGCTGAACAGCCGCCAAGTTTGTTTCAGGCAGAGACTTCTGGCTCGCCTGATATAGTGTCTGGAGGTGGCGAGGAGTGCGGCAGATTCTGGACCAATGGCCAGTCATGCCGCATCTATGGCATTTATCCTCCCAGTTCTTCTTAGGAAGTGACACTTGGTCAGTGTTCTTTTGCTTCCATGTGAAGTTACTCTTTCCTGTATTGTTGTTATTGGACGGGGGTGCTGCTCCTCGTCCATTCTTCATCACAGCTTTCCCTTTGTTATTATTAGCCTTCTTCTTGTTTTTCCACTTCTGGGGAGAAACGTGGTTGGCTTCAGGGATAGGTGCAGTGCCAGCTGGACGTAAATTATGAGGGGCTAGCAGTAAATCTTGATTCTGCTCTGCCCTAAGTAGGCATGAGATCAGATCAGAGAATTTCGTGAAGTTGCGTTCACGATACTGCTGCATGAGGATTGCATCTTTCTCGTGAAACGAGGTAAATGTCTTGTCCAACATGCGTAATTCTGTCACTTCTTCACCGCACAACTTCAGGCGTGAGGTGATATTATGAAGTGCAGAGTTATACTCAGCGACGGATTTATAGTCCTGAAGTCTGAGGTTTTCCCACTCATAACTGGCACGCGGTAATATTACATCAATTTGATGTTTATATCGTGCCTCCAGCGCTGTCCACAGCTCCATTGGGTCCTCTACTGTTAGATATTCAGCCTTTAAGGTCCGATCTATATGTCTCCTAATATAGATAATGGCTTTCGCCTTATCCACATCAGAGACGGTGGTAGGAGTTCTGCTAGATGATTGTTCCGCTTCTGGGGCCTTACTAGCAGAAGCATCGGTCGCTGCTGGGACCGATGAAGGAGCCAAAATTGAGCCAAGGAGGGCCATCGAACGCAAGTGGGACTTCAGGTCCACTCGCCAACTCAGGTAATTATTTACTGCAGCATCAAGAACTTCGAAATCGACGCTTGCCAATTTTACCATTTATCTATGCAATTTAAAATAAGCATGAATTAATTAAAGTGTAAATTCATGCATAAACAATAAAATAAGTAAAATGTGGGGATCGGCCAGAAACCCAAAGACATACAAAGTCCAAAGTCCAAAGTCCGAATATACAGTCCATAAATAAAAGAAAAATACAACTTGGAAACCCAGAAGGGTCCCTATATTTTCCAATTTTCGCCTCCGTCTTCATTTATCGGTACACCGGTCTTTGGCATTAATACATTTAATCATCACTTACAAATTCTCTCAAAAAGAAAATAAAATTGCAAGGAATTTAAAAAGGGTATCAAAATGGCCGATCCCAAAAATCACATTTTAGCTTATATTAACAACCACGCAGTTTATAATATGCTACAGGCACAAAATAAGCAACCACGCAGTTTATATAACACATGCATATATAATATGGAAAAAGAGACTATAAAATATAATAATCTCTCGGACCACGGGGAGACGTCATACACCGTTAGGTTAGTTGACTAACGGCAGAGCGGTCGCAGGATCCTTAAGATAATTATATTTTTAAAAAATCATAATATTCCATAAATTAATAATAATGCGAGAGTGTTATAATATTAGCAATTTGACTAATTGGGCTACATGCCTGTTTCAGAGTGTTTTCTCACTACAAAGCGTTGACCGTGGAGAACCCGGTCAACGTGGTCAAGGGGCCCGCTTTGGGTCCCTTGGGGGGCTTCGAATTGGTGCAGAAGGGGCGAGGGGAAGCCTCGGCCCTGGTTGAGACGCTCGGCCTCGGATAGACGTGCTCGGCCTCGGCTGGAAGGGGGACGAGGGGTAGCCTCAGTCGCCCGGGTAGATGCACGACCGACGGGCGACGAGGGGGAGTCTCGGACCCGACTAAGACGCTCGGCCTCGGTAGGGCGTGCTCGGCCTCGGTAGGCTGACGGTGAGGGGAAGCCTCACTATCCAGTCGACCTAGTGGTCGGAGAGGGGCGAGGGGTAGCCTCGGCCCGTTGATCAGCTGTCCACCTGCGTAGACGAGAACGCTCGTCAGGGGGCCGGACCTTGGTTCCGGCCAAATCCCCTCCGATGCCTAAGTCAGATAGTGGTCTGAGAAAGGAGGCCCGGCGGAGACGGTTCGACTCGTGAGGAGATCGTAACGGCGTCTCTCGGCGCGAGCGGGGGAGGAAGGAGATGAATTGGGGGAACGAGGTCGTTGATGGAGTACCTTAGGTTTTGTTACCTGAGATGCGGTCCCTTTCTTCGTCGTCTTCCTGGCCCTTTTGTAGAGCTCCCAGCGCGGTTTCCCCTGGCCCACGTCCCACGCCCGCCATCGATCGTGCCCCATCAGTCCCCCCTCGCCGCCGCCCTTTCCGCCATGCCAGCACCTCCCCATTATCGCTATTAGTGGTCGCGCGTCCGGGGGAGTGGTTTTCGCAGGAGTGGGCGAGTGACCAGCGGGTTATTGGGGCCGGGTCGGATCGACGTTCGAGAAGGTCCCTTATAGGGCCTTTGCAGAATGGGCTTTTGAGGATGCAGATGGGCTCTTGACCTGTGGTCGGGCTCCTGGGCTCGTGTCTTTTGGGTCTCGGTCAAATAGGCGTTACAATTGCCCCCATCGGTCGGGTTGATCGGCCTCGGCCGGTTCAACTCGGCCGATGTGACTTCTGCCGATTTTGACAAGCTCTCCAGTCGATGCCGACTCATTTATTAGTCGTCATCATGAGTTGGCCCGTTCGATGTTTTTAAGGCGCGGGTTCCGAAGCGCCGTCGGCCTTCGGATGTTGCCACGTGTAGCGGCAAGCTTATCCCTGCCGCTCGCGGAGTCGTCTTAAGTGGAGAAGTCGAGGGATTCGTGAGCCGCCATCCCGTCGCCTTTCTTCTTTGTGCTGATCCCCCTTCTGTCTGAGCTCTGCCCCATGTCGTCTTCCTCTGCTACGGGTTCGGTTCGGTCGGAGCGCGATGCGGCTCCAGGTCTGGCGGGTGGCACTCCTTCGGCGATTAGTCAGCATGGGGATGATCCTTCAGGGGTTCCTTCTGAGGTCTTGGCGTGGCCTTCGTCGATCTGTGCCACCGCCATCGGGAGCATGCGCTCCTCCTACCTGCTTCCGCCCTACTCGGCTCGTGCCCCTGGGGCTGACGAGCGGATATGCTCTCCTGGTCCCAATGAGGTCGGAATATATGAGAAGTGCTTTCACTTCGGGCTCCGTTTCCAGCTTCATCCTTTTATCGTGGAGTTCCTTCAGGCCCACAATGTGTGCTTGTGTCAATTCTGTCCCAACGCCGTCGGGATCCTCGTCGGGTTCGTTGTCGTCTGCATGCTGAAGGGTGTGGTGCCCTCTCTCCGCCTCTTTGCCCAGTTCTACCGCCTGAGCCTCCACCAATCGGGGGCGTGGATTTACATCAGCGCCCGCCTGAAGATGTCCCTGGTGCTGGGGTTGCCGAGCTCTCTGAAACGCTGGAAGGGGGAATACGTGTTCGTCACATTCCCCTCGAGCGTACACTTCCCGGCTCGGTGGGTGGCGGCCGGTGCCGTTGTTCTTAATCTGGGTGAGCCGACGGTCGCTGAGCAGAAGACGGCGAGGGACATGTTGGAAATTCCTCCGAGGGAGCGCTCGATCGACTTCCTCTTTAGTGACCTCAATTTGCGTAAGACGGTGTGGCCCCTAGGTAAGCTGCTCCGAGCGTTCGCCCCTCGAGGTCGCCCAGGTTCTGCTCTGTCTCTCATTTATTCTTTGAGTGCAGGTGGGTTCCCTCTCGGTCCTTCTCCTGCCAGCGCTCTCGTGCAGGCCCCAAACCCGGATCCGCGCAGAAGGGACCATGTGTTGGCGGTCCGGAAGAAGCAGCGGGTTGTGACCGCATCCGGAGGCTCGAAGCGAAAGAAGATGTCGTCTCCCTCTCTCCCCTTGCAGGGATCTCCCAAGAGGCTCCGTGAGGGGGTCGAGGGGGTCGACGTTCAGCCGACTGCTGACCGACCTCATCCTGCTCCCGTTGAGGTTGCTTGGCCGTGGGCCGACCCTTCACCTCTTCCGGACGGCTCTCTCCCTGATGCTTACAGTCGGTATCTTGGGGCTTCTTTGTCCACGCTTTCCAGTGGGTGAGAAGGAGTCGGTGTTCTCGAGCCGTGGAGCCGCCGCTCGAGTGGCCGAGAACTGTTGTCTCCCTCCCGACCAGGCGGTGTTGGACGGAGTCAGAGGTGATTGCTTGGCTACCTTCGTGATCCAAGCTGGTCAACAGGTAGTGTGTCTCTGCTTGTCCCCCCGTTCTCCAGCTGTTTTTGCCGTCTTACCTTCGTTGCTTTGGCACAGTTGTCCTCGGTGGGCCTCTCGATGAGGCGCCAATTCGCGGCTCTTCCCAAAGCCAAATCCGTGGCTGGGCTAGGCCCTGAGGTCCCTGGCGAGGAGGAGGAGGAAGCTGGTCAGTTGGAGGAAGCGCGGGTCCAATCCCTGAACTCCCGCATAACTGAGCTGTCCTCTGCCCTGGAGGCGGCGGATCGTGAGAGAGCCGTGGCTCTGGCCGCGAAGTCCGAGGCCGAGACGCGGCTCGCCTCTCTTTTAAAAGACGTCGACGCGTCTGGAGGGGTCAAGCAGGTCCCCGGCCCGGCTGCTGCCTCCGAAGCCTCGGAGCTCTCCGATCGTCTGGATGCGGCGGAGGAGCAGGCGAGGGCCCTTACTGCCCAACTAGGAGAGAAATCCCGGGAGATCGAGAAGGAGAGGGCGGAGCACCAACGCCAGGTAGAGACCCTAGAGGCTCGGCTGCGTGGGCTCGAGGAGGTGGATCCTGCCCGGATCGCTCAGGATGCCGTGGCGGAGTATGCCACCTCCTTTGTGGAGACCGCCTTATCGGAGGCGTACGAGAAGGGCTTCACCCGGTGCCAGTCCGAGATCCAAGAGAAGTTCCCGCTCTCGGGGATCAACTTCGAGAAACTTCGGATGTACTCTGACGCCGAACGGAGTAAGGGGGGAGACCCTAGTGAGCCTCCAGCCTGTGGCTCCCCTGGCGCCCCCGGAGAAAAATGAGGGAGGGGAATGCCCCTCGACCTCTTCGTGTATCCTTCTGTATACCTTTTTGCTTTATCTGGAAGGGAATGAATTTAAAACAAATTTATTTCATAGGAAACGATACATCTATTGAAAGTACTTGCGTAAATATTCCGCATTCCAAGTGTGAGTGAGAACTCTCCCTTCCATGTCGGCTAGTCGGTAGGCTGCGGGTCCGAGGACCTCGACGACTTTGTAGGGTCCCTCCCATCTAGCCGCGAGCTTCCCTTTGCGAGCGGTATCGGTGGTGAAGCCCGCTTTCCGGAGGACCAGGTCCCCGAGGTGGAAGCTTCTCCCCCGCACCCGAGCGTTGTAGTATCGGGCCACCTTCTGCTTTTGGCGGACGATGGTGGCCAGTGACTGCTCCCGTCGCTCGTCGAGGAGCTCCAGGCTGAGCCCTAGGCCCTGCGAGTTCCGGCCTTCGTCAAAGTATTTGAGGCGAAGAGATTCTTCACCCAATTCGACCGGTACCACCGCCTCGGCCCCGTAGGTGAGCATGAAGGGGGTCTCGCCAGTAGCCTCCTTGTGGGTCGTTCGGTATGACCAGAGTATCCCGGGGAGCTCTTCCGGCCAGTTCCCTTCGGCGTCCTTCACTTTCTTCCGGAGGGGCTCTATGATACACTTGTTGGCCGCTTCTGCCATCCCGTTGGTTTGGGGGTGTGCTACCGAGGCAAAGAGGAGCTTGATTCCCCATTCCTCGCAAAAATCTTTAAACCCTGCTGAATCGAACTGCTTCCCGTTGTCTGTGACGATGGCCCGTGGTACTCCGAATCGGGAGATGATGGAATTCCACACGAAGCTTTTCGCTTTCTTCCACGTGATGGTTGCCAACGGCTCGGCCTCGATCCACTTGGTGAAGTAGTCCACTGCCACGATCAGGTGCTTCCGCTGCCCTCGTCCTGGCTTGAACGGTCCGAGGATGTCGAGCCCCCATTTCGCAAAGGGGAGGGGGCTCACGATGGGGATGAGCTCTGACGGAGGAGTCGAGATGTGGTGGGCGTACCTCTGGCATTCTTGGCATTTCTGCACGTAGCTTGTAGCATCTTTGGCCAAGGTCGGCCAGTAGTATCCCTGCCTTAAGATCTTCTGCGCGACTATCTTGCCCCCGTGGTGATTCCCGCAGATCCCGTCGTGAACCTCCCGTAAGACGTAGTCAGCTTCTTGCGGTCCGATGCACTTCAGGTATGGGAGGACGTCCGTCTTGGTCCAGCGTCTCCGGTAGAGCGTCCCCTCATGGATCACGTATCGGAGTGCTTTTCTCTCTAGGGTTCGGCGCTCATCCCCATCGGCCGGCACCTCTCCGTGGGTGAGGTATCGGATGATCGGGTCCATCCAGGTGGGCTCTTGGTCGATCGCCATCACCTCGTGCTCCATCGTGCTGGGGGACGGCAGGTTCTCTACGTAGATGGTGCGGCCCAGCTCCTTTGGCGAGGACGAGGCCAGTTTTGACAACGCATCGGCCCACGCATTCTCTGACCGTGGGAGGTGTAAGACCTCCACGTCCTTGAATTTGGACATCGCCGCTCTGGCGACTGGGAGATATCTCTGCATCGCCTCCTCCCGTGCCTCGTAACTCCCTAAGAGTTGGTTGACAATGAGCTTCGAGTCGCTGAGGAGGCGGACGGACTCGGCCCTGAGCTCCAGGGCCAGCCTCAGGCCGTTGATCACAGCTTCGTATTCCGCCACGTTGTTCGTGGCCGGGAACTCGAACCGCAACGCGTATTCTGCGATGTTCCCCTCCGGAGATCAGATCGCAATCCCGGCCCCTCCTCCTGACTGCGTGGCCGACCCGTCCACATGAACTATCCACGGTCCTGGATCCTCTGGCTGAGAGTGGTCAGCCGAAAGAAAGGACAAGGGTTGAGCAGTTACCGTCCCTGGGCCTTCTCCCTCTGGGGGGCCATTTCCTTCCGTCGTGCATTCGGCGATGAAGTCGGCTAGGGCCTGTCCCTTGATGGCCGTGCGCGGTTTGAATCGGAGGTCGAACTCGCTCAGTTCTACTCCCCAGTTTAGCATCCTTCCCATTCGATCGAATCTCTTGAGGTTCTGTTCCAGCTGTGAGTCGGTCAGGATCAGTATGGTGTGGGCCTGGAAATAGGGTCGGAGCCTTCGCGCTGAGAGGACGAGGGCGTACGCCAGTTTCTCCATGGGCGAGTATCACACCTCCGCCCCCTTCAAGATCCGGCTCGTGTAATATACCGGCCATTGCACCCCGCCGTCCTCCCGGATCAGTACCGAACTCACAGCTTCCTCCGCGCACGCCAGGTAAAGGCTCAGCGACTCCCCTTCCCGGGGTTTGGACAGGAGAGGGGGGCTGCGGAGATACTCTTTGAGGTCCCCGAACGCCCGGGAGCAGTCTTCGTCCCAGAGTATCGTCTTCCTATTGTTCGGAGGTTCCGCGATTGCTTTCCTCAGGACCTTGAAGAAGGGAAGCGATCTTTCCGCTGATTTGGAAAGGAATCGCCCCAGGGCTGCGATGTGCCCGTTCAGCCTCTGTAGCTCCTTGATCGTCGTCGGCTCGCGCATGTTAACCAGCGCCTCGATCTTGTCGGGATTAGCTTCAATACCACGATTAGTTATCATAAATCCCAAGAATTTGCCAGATCTTACCCCGAACGTGCATTTCGCGGGGTTGAGCCGAATGTGGTGTCACCGCAACCGCTCGAAGGTCTCCCGCAAGTCGGCGATGTGGTCTTCCGGTCGCCTTGACTTGACAAGCATGTCGTCGACGTAGACTTCTAGGTTCCTCCCGATCTGGGAGCTGAACACCTTGTTGACCATTCTCTGGTAGATGGCCCCCGCGTTCTTCAAGCCAAAGGGCATCTTCTTGTAGCAGTAGGTTCCCCGGTCCGTCGTGAAGGCAGTCATCTCTTCGTCCCGGGGGTCCATCTAGACTTGATTGTACCCGGAGTAAGCGTCCATGAAGCTTAACATCTCGTATCCCGAGGCGTTGTCCACCAGGTGGTCGATGCGCGGCAGGGGGTAGCTATCCTTGGGGCAGGCCTTGTTGAGGTCACTGAAGTCCACGCACATTCGCCACTTCCCGTTGGGTTTTTTGACCATCACCACGTTCGACAGCCACTCCGGGTACCAGACTTCTCGTATGAAGCCGGCATCGAGGAGACGCTCCACTTCCTCGGAGGCTGCCTTCATCTTCTCGCCGCCCAGGTTACGCTTCTTCTGCCTAACAGGTTTGAAGTTGGGGTCGGCGTTGATCTGGTGGACGATCACCTGGGGGTCCACGCTGGGCATGTCTTCAGGCGACCAGGCGAAGATGTCCAGGTTCGCCTCCAGGCATTCGATCAGCTGATCCCTTAGGTCCGGGCTCAGCCCTCTCCCGATCGAGACGAACCGGCCCTCGATGTCCGTGACCGGGATTTGCTCCTGCTCCTCCGCAGGGGTGGGCCTAGGCCCACTCCTTAAGTCGAGCGCGGCCATCCGGTCAGCTAGACGATCCTCGGGACCTTCCTCCGCCAGTTGATAGCTGGTATTCGGTCTCCCCGCGTCACCTTCGAATTGCCCCATCCCCCCCGGCGTTCGGAACTTAATGGTCCGATGGAGGGTCGAGACCACCGCGCCGACGGCGTTGAGTAGGGGTCGGCCGATGATCCCATTGTATTCCGACCCGATCCCCAATACGATGAATTCCACCGCTAGGGTCACAGAGTCTGGTGTGTTTCCGAGCGTTACCGGGAGATGGATAGTGCCGATGATGGGGGTGGAGTGACCAGTGAATCTGACCACGGGACCCGAACGAGGTCACAAGTCTTCTTTCTGCCGGCCCATCTTCTCCAGGGTTGACATAAATAGGACGTCACAGGAGCTGCCGGTGTCGACAAGCAGCCGTCGCACTAAGGTAGTGTCTATGACCACTGATACCACCAAAGCCACGTCCGAGCTGCGTGCCGTTACGGGCGCACTCGGTCTCCCGACCGGTGGGGAAGGGGAGGGCATCCCGGCCCTTTCCTCACAACTCTCCTCGCGTCGGTCCCGTGCCCATTCTTGGCAACGATGGCGGGCCCTGTCGCCCCGCGTCGGGGCCTCGCCCTTCTTTCGCCGAGAGGAGGGAGGCCGCGTCATCGCAGATGTGGTTTGTTTCTTCGTGGGACAATTTTCGTTCCCACAGACGGCGCCAGATGTTTCAGAGTGTTTTCTCACTACAAAGCGTTGACCGTGGAGAACCCGGTCAACGTGGTCAAGGGGCCCGCTTTGGGTCCCTTGGGGGGCTTCGAATTGGTGCAGAAGGGGCGAGGGGAAGCCTCGGCCCTGGTTGAGACGCTCGGCCTCGGATAGACGTGCTCGGCCTCGGTTGGAAGGGGGACGAGGGGTAGCCTCAGTCGCCCGGGTAGATGCACGACTGACGGGCGGCGAGGGGGAGTCTCGGACCCGACTAAGACGCTCGGCCTCGGTAGGGCGTGCTCGGCCTCAGCAGGCTGACGGTGAGGGGAAGCCTCACTATCCAGTCGACCGAGTGGTCGGAGAGGGGCGAGGGGTAGCCTCGGCCCGTTGATCAGCTGTCCACCTGCGTAGACGAGAACGCTCGTCAGGGGGCCGGACCTTGGTTCCGGCCAAATCCCCTCCGATGCCTAAGTCAGATAGTGGTCTGAGAAAGGAGGCCCGGCGGAGACGGTTCGACTCGTGAGAAGATCGTAACGGCGTCTCTCGGCGCGAGCGGGGGAGGAAGGAGATGAATTGGGGGAACGAGGTCGTTGATGGAGTACCTTAGGTTTTGTTACCTGAGATGCGGTCCCTTTCTTCGTCGTCTTCCTGGCCCTTTTGTAGAGCTCCCAGCACGGTTGCCCCTGGCCCACGTCCCACGCCCGCCATCGATCGTGCCCCATCAGTCCCCCCTCGCCGCCGCCCTTTCTGCCATGCCAGCACCTCCCCATTATCGCTATTAGTGGTCGCGCGTCCGGGGGAGTGGTTTTCGCAGGAGTGGGCGAGTGACCAACGGGTTATTGGGGCCGGGTCGGATCGACGTTCGAGAAGGTCCCTTATATGGCCTTTGCAGAATGGGCTTTTGAGGATGCAGATGGGCTCTTGACCTGTGGTAGGGCTCCTGGGCTCGTGTCTTTTGGGTCTCGGTCAAATAGGCGTAACAATGCCCAAACAAGAATTTAAAATGAATTCTTATTTTTATTGGGGCTGCAGGCCCATAAATAATTTAATAATTAATTTAATGTTTTGGACTGCAGGCCCATTTGCAAAAGTTTAATTAACATATTCATTTTGCAATTGGATTTACTAGGCTGCTGGCCCAATTGAGAAGTCAAAATTAATTATTAATATGAATGGGGCTGCTGGCCCATAGACCATATTTTCATTGCTACAAATGGGCTTCAGGCCCAAAAAAAACAGGCTATCCAATTTATTATTAGGATTTTGTAATTACTGGGCTTCTGGCCCATAATGAAGAAAAAATAGCTAAATTAATATATTATTAATATTTGGGCTGCAGGCCCATTTGCAAAAATTTGATTAACAAATTGATATTGCAATTGGATTAACTGGGCTTCAGGCCCAAATTAGAAGATAAAATGAATTATTGATCTGATTGGGGCTTCAGGCCCATAAGAAATAGAAAACTAATTTTCATTGTTATAAACTGGGCTTCAGGCCCAATAAACAACCAAACTAATTTATTATTTAGAATTGGGCTGCAGGCCCTAATGTTTAAAAAAAATTAATTGAAAAGAAGCCTTCAAATAAATTTTTAAGGGAATGTCAAAAGTCCTTCAAACCCAGCATTTACAGATCTAGTTCTCCCCCTCCTCATGCGTCAGCACACAGAAAGCCCCCCTCGTCTAGGTGCGCGGACGGCAGACCCTCCGGCCGAGGGGGCGGCGCAGACATGCCCCAATCACAGGCCGCCCGGGTTGCGCACAGACAGAGCTCTCCCTTCCTGGGTGGAGCGGCGCAGGCAGAGCCCCCCCCGTCTGGGGGGCGAGGGGCGACGGGGGCGCAGACAGAGCCCCCCGCTAGGGGGGTTGGAGCAGGGATAAATAATTACTTGCGCTTTTCTGACATCTTTAGCGTGCTCTCTTCTTGTCTTATTTATTCCGAGTAGTTAGCATGTTATAATCCAACAGGTTTCTCAACAATCAAGCTACATATCAGATTCTGTAAGCTGCATATTTTTAGCCCTTTTTATCCATTCATTAACGTCATGGCTGCATGTACATGTTCTTAATGTTGCAAAATTGACAATACCAAAATGGTACCAATTCAAACACCAAAGAAGCCTATACACATGTAATGCTAAGCTTAAATGGTACCAATTCAAAAAATCTCATAATTGTCTTAAAGCATCTTCCTTTATATATATGTACAACAATAAAAGGACATGGAAACTCTTGTTGGAGAAAGGCATCAAAGGGATTACATGCAATATTATTATATTGTAAGAAATCTTAAATCAAGTACCGTGAAATCATTTGCGTGCTCTACCCATGAAAACAATTACTAGCTGGGAAGCATAAACTTGTTTAAGATTTTTTTTCATTACTGAGGTGTATATACTTGATTTTTAGCAAAAATGGATAATATTTTGCATAATCCATATCTACAAGCCAAGGAATATACCTCTAGATCAATGATCTAGGGAAGAACCAATAGAATCCGTAGATAGAAAAATAATATCCCCGCTCCCGCAACGCCTTGCACGTAATCAATCGATTGTCGTCGCAACTTTGTCGCAACAAATAAGATTCCTTCGCAAGTAGGAGATTAATTTTGAGGGGATACGGGAGAAAAAGCTCAAAAGAATGAGAGCTTCGGTGCTGATAACGTGTTGAGAGAGATAGAAAAAGAGTAAAATAATCTCTCCATACGGAGTGGCCATGACATAAGCCATGGCTCTCAATATATTCACTTCATCATGGGATTTGGAGTCCAATGGACTCCCCACTAACTTAGTGAGGAGTAATGGTGAGATGATGAGGGGAGGGAGGCCAAAAGCCTCCCTCAACTCACAACAAAATTAAGCTTTTGAGGGAAACTAAAACTCTTAAACTTTTGAGGGAAACTAAATTTCTTGGAGAAATTAAATTTTTGGGGAACTGAGATTTTTAGAGGGACCTAAAATTATTGGGATTATGTATATGTGATACTTAATAAGATATCTAATTAACATATCCAGCAGACCAAGGAAACCACAGTAAGACATGTGACGAGAATAACCAATGAAATTGAAATTTCACATATCATGACAATTAAGCCATCTACCAGTTGAATACTTCACAGGAAGGCAACATAAGGACATGAAACAATAAAGAAATCAACATTTTACTTTGTGTTTGCCATTTGCTTTGATCCCTCTCTGCCTTTTCATGGATCGCATCGAGCATTGAGATGAAAAATTCATGCATATCCTGTTGTTCATACTTGCAAGGTTTGATGCATGTTGATGCCAACTGAGAAGCCACAATGCTCGATATTAGAAAATAGAGGCTGCAAATTAGGACACACCAGACAATTGCATGTAGCCACCAACTGTTTTTACAGATATTAGATTGCTCAAGTTACATGCAATCCATCAAAGAACTTGGACTGGATTTACGGCCCACACAATTACACATGAATTCAAATTCAGATCACAAAAAATAGTACAATAAAACATCTATTGAGAATTACCACTACTAACTTCGTTTTAAAGATTTTTTTTTTGAAAATAACTCATATCACTGACTTAATATATTCTAATAAAAATATTAAAGAGAGAAGAAAGTAACCCTATTTTCGCTACTAATTAATCACGCCTAAGGCCGAAGGCACCCACGTCGAATTTGTTGTTCTACGCCGAATTTGTTGTTCCATGCCAAAGGCGCACACACCGAATTTGTTGTTCCGTGTTGAAGTCGCCCGTGCCAAATTTGTCGTTCCGTACCGCATTTTTTGTTCTGCACCGAAGGCACCCGTGCCGCTAAATATTTCTATGCTAATTTGTTGTTCTTTTAAATTTTGGTTGCGGAAATAATTTTTTGGGATCAAAAATTTCGTAGGAGAAAATCTTAACTGATCTGTGCCCACGGGCACGGGGTATGACTAGTATATATATATATATATATGTATGTATGTATGTATGTATATGTATATTTATATGTATATGTATACATATAGGTATATGTATATATATATATACTAGTCATTACCCGTGCCCACAGGACACGGTTTATTTAATGGCTGAGTCCCCCTCAACAAATTTCAAGTTCCCCGAAATTTCAAGTTTACCCACAAAATTTCAAGTTTCCCCCCAAATTTAAGTTTTTCACAAAAATTTAAGTCCCCCAAAATCTTCAAAGGACTGGAAAAAAATGGTCGGAAGGGGGAGAATAAAAAGTGTAGGTGTGTGCGTAGGGAGGGTCCAAGGGCAAAAATGCAAAAACCGGGGTTGTATGTGCAAAATTCTCCACCTTCTCACTTATCCCTCAAAATCTCATCTCTTATATTTTCTATTATCCAATTTCTCATGTCCAAATTCTCTTATCCACTTTCTCTTGATAACATCTCTCTTTTATAGAATAGATATCCAAATTATCTTAACCAATTTCTCTTGATAACATCCCTCTTTTATATAATAGATATCCAAATTCTCTTAACCAATTTCTCTTGATAACATCCCTCTTTTATATAATAGATATCCAAATTCTCTTATCCAATGCCTCATGTCCAAATTCTCCTATCCAATTTCCCTTGATAACATCCTTCTTTTATATAATAGATATCCAAATTCTCTTAACCAATTTCTCTTGATAACATCCCTCATTTATATAATAGATATCCAAATTCTCTTATCCAATTTCCCATGTCCAAATTCTCTTAACCAATTTCTCTTGATAACATCCCTCGTTTATATAATAGATATCCAAATTCTCTTATCCAATTTCTCATGTCCAAATTCTCTTATCCAATTTCTCTTGATAACAGCCATCTTTTATATAATAGATATACATATACATATACATATACATATACATATACATATACATACATACATAAAGTATACATATACATATATGTAATATGTATATGTGTATATACATATACATATTACATATATGTATATGTATACTATATGTATGTATGTATATGTATATGTATATGTATCTATATTATAAAACGGGGATGTTATCATGGGTTATTGGATAAGAGTTTTTGGATAAGAGAAATTGGATAAGGGTTTGAAGTGTATTTGGGTTATAAAAATGAGGGATGTTATGATGAGTTTTTGGATAAGAGATATTGGATAAGAGAAATTGGATAAGGGGTTGATTTGTATTTAGGGTATAAAAATGAGGGATGTTATATGAGTTTTTGGATAAGAGAAATTGGATAAAAGAAATTGGGATGATGTTTGAATTTTGGGGGGGGCATTAATTAGGTTCTTTGAAATTTTAAGTTTAAATTTGAAAAAAAAAATTTTGGGGACTTTTCAAAAATTCGAGCCCTCTCATCACGTACTCCCAGTCACGGGCCCCTCTTTTGCCCCAATCTCGCGTCCTTCATCTCCCTTTCATCCCCAACTCGAGAAAGCCCTCCAACCTCATAAAGCTCCCAGAGCTCCGTTGATCACGTGCCTCCCTCTCCAATCTAATCGTCGTCCCCAGCCACAGTCTCAATTCTCTAACCTCACGAACCCATAAACCCCTAAATCGGGCTCCCTCCGAATCGCGACAGCCCACCCTCCCCCTTGCAATCCCCTCCTCCCTCCTCTCAAACTTTCCGATCAGCTCCTTAGATCGCGGCAACCATCCGATCAACGGCCTTCGATTTTGAAGCAAGGTGAGATCTTGGGGTTGTGTTACGTAATTTTGTTTCAATTTTGCTTAATTTAGGGTTTTAGGGGTTTTTGTGAAGTGGGTTTTTGTTAGGATGATGATTTATTGCAGAAAGTTTGCTCATTTTTATCGGTGTTGAAAATTTAAGGGTTGGTAATTGGAGATGGGTATCTCAGAAGAGGATGATGAAGACGATGATCTTGAATCCTATAAGCAGAGCTTTCGGCCTCGGGCATATCGTACCATCGCTTTGTTGTCAATGCTTCAGTTGAGGTTAAGTTCATTAGTTTTAAATCTGCTATTTTAAATCTGTAGTTGTAGGTTAAGTTCATTGTTTGTGCTTCCAGTGCATTTCTGCTATTGGGAACTTATTTTGCCATTGTGGAGTTTGCGGCCACCCGATTCCACTTATATTATCCCAGCAGTTCTCTTTCTTGGCTTTCTTTCGTGCCGGGAACTAATAATTTACTCTTGATATTCAAACCATAAGGAGTGTCAGATTATGTTCTATGTCTTCCTGCAAGAACTAATAATTTATTTTATGCAGTTTGGAAGGCATTTTAGTTAAAGCTGACATAAAATATGATTTAGATTATGTTCTATGTCTTACTGCCTGTGTTAATTATTTCTCTGTTTCTTCTTAATATTAATACTGATGCCAATACCTTTTTTGATCAACTTCTCTATCTTAATTTTTGTATAGCCAACACGGGGTTTTTGCAGTACAAGTGTTTGAACTGCACAGATTGATAAAGGTTAGCCATCCCAAACCCTTGCATGGTACCTACGTGAAATACTCACAGCGAGTGCTTAGACAATCTTCCTTTTGTTTCCCCCATCAAACAGGTCCAGAAGTTGATTGCTGCCTCACCACATCTTCTTCTCGAAGAGAACTCTTGCATTGAAATATTCTGATTTTCGAGAAATTGGTTCAGGATCATGCCACACTAACATTTTTAGCGAGCATGCCCAAGGAAAAGGCAACATACAATTTAAGGTTTGACATATTTGGAAATCTGTAGTGGATTTTCGATTGCTCAAATTTTTTGTGTAATCAAGTGGTTCAGAAATAAGAACCCAGTATAGAAAGTAGACTAAGTAGTTAATGGATTGGGAATTTCCTTGGAAATCAAAATGATTATGTAAAGAGGCACAAACGAGTTTTAGGCCGCTAAAGGCTTTCTAGGGAATGCATGTATGCCATAGATGCAGTTTTATGAACGTCGATGGATTAATAACTTTTTCTGATGCCTTTTCCCATGGCTATCTGTTCTGCTGCAAAAGCATCCAATAGGTAGAGATGAAATAGATAATCAACCCTTTTCATTTGCTTTAGTTTGTGACCTTTTGTCATCTGCACACGAAAACAAGACTGCAGATAAGAATTTTGTTTTCTTTAAAATCACAGATAAGAATTTTGGTGACAGACACTTGAAATTTCTGCTAGGGTTTCTTTGTTTAGATCTGGTTGAAATTTCTTTTGTAATTGAGCTTTGATTGCACTTGCATAAAAAATGGACATGCATTCATTAATAGTTTGCACTTGCTTGGAATTGGGTTATTTTGATGAACTGGGTTGTAAGCAGCTTGGAACTACCGAAAGCTTGGTTTAGTACATTCTGGATAGAGTTATGGATGTGAGGGTGTCAAGTCTATGCTTGATGAAGTAAGTTTTTGAATATTTTTTATCAAATTTGGTTGAAAATTTAAGGACCTGCTTTCTATAATTTGTGTGTGCATTTGCTTTGTTAGTCTAAAGTTTCCATTTTCTTAAAGAGAAATAGGATGTTGGTCATTAATGTAAAGAGTCAAATTGGTGAATGAATTTGAGTGATTTTGCTACATTATCCAAAAGGTCTCCAAATTCTGCAAAACAAATCAATGAGTTGGAAATCAGATATAACACTTTATGGATTAGTGAAGACTTTAGTGTGCCTATTTTGTTAAAATTAAATTGTGCTCAAGTTACTGGTTTTTGAAAATTCTCAAGGTAATCCTTAAAGAAAATGAAAAGTCTGTCATTCTATTAAGGAAGAAAATCTTGGATCTATGTGTGTATTTTTGGGTATTTCATTATGACTAATGGGTATTTGTGTTTTGGAATAATTTTGGAAGGATTATTTCTGGAATAATTTTTTGTGTTTTTGCCCTTTTCTTTGATGCATGATCTTGCAACAAATTTCTAAATTGTCTAATAAAATCGACTTTTTGTACTGTAATTCTTCAGTTTGTTCTTGAACTGATAATTAGAATTAATTAATTATGCATTAATGTTCTCATTTTTTGATTACTCATACACAAATTAATTCAAGGGGATTGGGATTTTTGTTCAGGTTGTTTTGTAGATTATAGTGAGGATATATATGATCTGATCTGGGTGGGGGTGAAGCAATTGGGATTCCAAAAGGTATTCAGACTCCAAATATACATGTATAATTATTAAGTGGAATTTGTATATTGTTGAATTCTTCTATTGGAGATTTAATTTTAGGGGAATGGGATTTTTGTTCAGGTTGTTGTTTTGGGCATTTATAATGAGGAGATCTATGATCTGCTTTTGGGGAGTTTGAATCCGGGTGGGGGCAAAGAAATTGGGATTCCAAAAGTTAGTCGGACTCCAAATGTACATGTATAATTTTTAAGTGGAATTTGTATATTATTGTATTCAGATCTATAATTGGCAACCAAAGCTCGACGCACATCTCTGACGTCACCAACACACTGCTTCTGCCTCTGCCTATCCTTCTATGCTCAGGTTCTGTCTTTGCCATGGTGGAAAACCCCTTCAAAAAATCAAATCGCATGTGCTCCCGTACTCTATCTTTAGGGTTTGTACGATTCTCATTACTAATTGAGATCAGTTTTGAGTGAATTAATTCTGTTTTTAGTTTAGCTTTGTGTTGTGTGATTTTGAGATGGAAATTTTGTAGAGCCTCGCCCGCAGGGAATTTTGATGCTTCTTCACGAGAGGGTTGTTTAATTATTGGCTGGTGGATGTGTTTATTTGTTACCGTCTCCACATTTAATCAATTTGGTTTGGAGACCAACATCAGGGATAAGGAATTATACCGTCTATTTGAGGACGAAGAAATTGGGACAGTGATGAGGTATACGTTTATAGAATGGTCCTGCAGTCTAAATGAGTACATCATCATATTGTAGTAGAACTATAGGTCCTGCTATTAGAGTTTGGAATGGCTTGTGTAAATGATAAATCTATGGGAAGTTATTATTAACAGCATTATTTTGAACGTTTCTGTGGAATATTATAATATGGTATTTCGTTAGGCCTAGATATTGACTAGAGTTTTGAACATGAGGCAATATTATACAAATCTGAAAAAAAATTTGCCGCAATAGGTTGTAAGCCATTGCGTTTCTACAACTATCTTAATTGCAAATATTTTAGAAGATGACCCGGATCTTGCATTGCAGTTTACGCAAGGTATGTAACAAAATTCTTACTTGAAATGATGTTCTCTCTTATGAATAACTTTCTGATGTGAATCATTATCCATCCTTCCAGACTTCCTATTTCTACATAGTCTACTTGATATCTTGCCTTTTGTTTTTGATGATCCGCAAGCCCGAAATGCTTTCTGGTGCCTCATGCAAAGGATTTTTAGTCAAGTTGAGGAAAACGATTACAACATCTCAACCCTCCTGCAATTTGCATCACTTTTTGCTTATAAGGCTCACCTGATTGAAGAAGACATCAAGAGTCATCCAAACCCAGTGGAAAAGTTGCCCTAAAGCCCCATCCATGTTGGTCATACATCCTCCATGCAGCGACATCTGTATCCTAATTAATGGAGACAAAAATTTTAGACTTCAGTTTACTTCAACATTTTCATTTCTAAATAGTAAACCTCTATGTTGATTTCATCCATGTTATTTTTTCCTTCACATTTGAAGTAGATATACTTTCTTTTTTTACCTCGAACTAAATCCACAGCTTAGAAGGATTGCATGTTTTATAGAGAACTGGATATTTGATGAGGCTGTTTTAGGGGCTTCTGTACAGGTACTAATAGCTTATTTTACATGAAAATTTACTCACGTTTTTAACTTTTGGCCTCGAGAGTTTTAACTCTGTTATCATTTAACAAATGCAGAGCATTCCCCGAACAGTGTAAGAACATGGTCGGTCGAGGAGGTGAAAAAACTATAGATGAATCTCAGCGACTTCAGTAGCATCACCATTGACTCGGGGTCCACATTCCTGCTCGACGTAGGTGGCACTGCACAAGTAATTAACCACCTGGAAATTTGGAAATCGATGAATGAATGAATGAAGAATTAAGTTGTGATCTTTTTTGGTTTTTTGGGGGATTCCAGTTTGACATCGAGGCCGTAATCAAGGTCGACGTCACCTTCAACTGCAGCAGCAACGACGGATCTACCACCTGTGGCATGCTTGGACCAATTGGCCTGCCAACGAGCTCACCGAGCAGATTGCTTCCTATTTTTATGTTACCAAGGTCACTGATGGCAACGTCCGCACTCACTTCTGCCAGGGCAAATTGAGGCAAGTATTTTGCTGCAACTTCTAACACCACAATTTGAGCATCAGTCGGCTAACGTGTTGCGATTTTACTGCAGGTCATCGAGGGCTAGTGACATCGTTAAGAGAGTCATAGGTCATGTTTGCTACCTGTGAGGGGGATATGTCAAGTCTCTTGTTGAATTTGATGATGAGGTATTGAATTAAGCAACTCCATTTACATTTTTGCTAATTTGTAAGCTTTAATTTTTTTCTTACATGCTAGATAAAGTGGTCAATTATGTGTGTGCATGTTCGAAACTGAAATCTCTAGGGAAGTTTGTTTGCTTGCTTTTAATTGTTATGGAATAAGAACTGAAATTTTCGGGGACACTATATTTAATGTTATGGAAGTTTGTTGCTTTTAATTGTTATGGAATAAGAACTGGTTGATGTACTTTAGTTAATTAAACTGGTTGATATATGGACTCTTAGGAAAGAATTCTAGCCATCTAGCAAAATATCAAAATATACTAGATTGGGGATTTATTTTAAATCCAAGGTGTGTTCGCTGAATGTTAACCATCACTCCTTTTTTCTCACTTAAAATCAAGCATATACTATATCATCCAAAAGTAATAATCAAGCATTTAAAAAACATGTAGCATTTAAAGCATATACTGTCTCCTTTTTAGTCATAACCAGTTATATGGACACATGGCTCTCTTCCTCTCAGGCGACAGGGGTGATTTCTTTTTACTATAATCTGCTTTGTTTTTTTTAAATTTTTACACACATTGGTGATGATGTTTGATGTCTGCTACAATACAGGCAACCGAAGTTTCCATACTAACATACCAAATTATGTTACAGACACCCCTTTCAATCTATTCCTGCTACAATGCTGAATGTGTAATGTGAATATCAGCACTAACAAATATTTTCGAGGAAATTTGTGGTTATGTTTATTGTGTGAGGCTACTGTGTTCTTACATATCTCATGGATGGTTATGTTTATTGTGTGAGGCTACTGTGTTCTTACATATCTCATGGAAGGCTATTGAAATTTTCATGATTGTGGTTATTTAGTCTGCTGCTAGCTGTACTGCTGGCCAGTTGAAATGAACCGTGCCCTATCTCACTTAGCCATGGCTCATCATCCATCATCTGGTATAAGCTCACCTTTTTTATTACAGCATGGGTTTTTGTAGAGCTCCGTCCATACCTCAAAATTCCAAATTCTCATAATAAAAAAGCCATCATTTTTGTTTTTGTAGAGCTCTGATTTGATGATTCGGGTTGCAAACGGCCCTTATAACTGGTTCAAATTCCGGGCATCAAAGATTTTGCAAATGGTCCGTCTAAAGGTTCGTGTTTCAAGTTTCGATTCGGGATGCATTTTTTATTGCAGCATGCATTCATGTTTTCTCGCTGATGTTGTAAATTCGTTCATCAGCTGCCAACAAATTCTTCAGACTATGTATTCAAGGTTCAGCTCTGATCCGCTTTTACAATACGTATTCAAGACTGGAAAGAATATGTGCATGGTTCTTCGCCAAGCTCAGAATCTTGATCTTAATATATTGGTTATGGTCATCTTGATGTTTTTTCTTTCTTTGAATGAAAACTGCCTTTATGTTGAATATTGTAGCTTTGGGAGATTGATGGATACGAAACTTGAGCAATGGTAATTGCAATACGTGGATTATGCATGATTGTCATCCAAGAAACCATTGACTCTCTATCCAAGGTGTTCTTTCTCTCCACTTCATTCGCTTCTATTTGGTGACATGTGTTAATTTTTTATATTTGTAAGAATTTGTCATGTGTTTGATGAAATGTCTCAAAGAACAATATTACCATTGTTTGTGTGATAAGTTGTCTTTAGAGTGATGAGTTTATACTTACTCTTTTTCATTGTGTGTACTTCATTTTGATAATATCTGCTTCTTTTATGTCTTGATCAGGTCTTTGTCCACAGCCTACTCCATGGGCTCTGGGACCTTCAGCACTTCATGTTTATCAGCCAACAACACATTGACTCTCAAACCAAGTTATTATTTCTCTACACTTCATGTAAGTTTTTGATTCTATTTGGTGACATGGGTTACCTATTGGCAAAATTGAATAAGAATGAGAAAAGCACTGTCCCTGCAATAAGCTTATGCATCCATATTGACTTAAGAGAAGCATTTAACTACAAATTGATATTCAAGATGGTTATAGTTATTTGTTTAGACAAGACATTTACAAGATGGAAAATGAATAGATGAATCATGAATGCGGTTTCTTACTAAATAAAGTAATGCAGTGTGAGCTTTGCAGCATGTAGCTAATAGAAACAAGTACAGAATAAACATTCAGAAATTAAAGGTATCTATAACATATTTCATTCATATGTATGCCAGTAAGATAGAATAGTCACTTGAGATATCTAAAATTTAACAAAATATTTCTCGAAATTTTTTTACCTACTCCTATGAAAAATAGGAGTCCAATTTCAATGCTAAATTCAGTTAGTTTTAACAACATATGAGTGAGTGAATTGAATTTATACATGGTAAGAGTTTCATTAATATATTTCTAATATCAGCTCATGGCAGTTAGGGGATCTCATGTTAGCTAGCAGATATCGGGCAGCATATCGACACATTAAGTAAATATTGACCACCATTTGGATGAAGCTGCATATCTTATTAATATACATATTGGAATTTAACATAAATACAACATCCCAGTGTTCGCCTATCCAATAAAATTGCAAAATTTAAATGTAAACATATTAGGTTGAGGCATGTTCATTTGTTGCTACCAATCAAATAATACAGTATGGATCCACATGTAGTGCATTATAACTTGAAAGCAATCGGGGATATGTTGGATGGTATGTCAGATCAAGCCCTATTTGTCAACATTGACAAGGAAGCTATAGGCTTTATTTCCCGTTGTTGTTAATTTTTTATGCTATTGAATGATCAAAATAACACCATAACTAATATGCTTACATGTTGGCAACATTCAAAAGGGTATCCGAAAACAACCCCAAATTAAATCATCAGGTACCAATAACCCCAAATTAAATCTATATCCACTGATGCTTTGCTTTTGGAGAAATAGTTTCATTTCTTTTGCTCATGGGTTTTTACAGAACTGAGGATAGGCGCGAAATGGGCTGAGCCACCAGTTCAGCATGCCAAAGACCTCGACGGAGATGGCGGCCATCGAGAAGTTCTTGCAGTTTTAGGATTCGGTGCCTTGCAAGATCTGAGCTAAGCGAGGGTGTGCCAATCACCCTCGAAGCATCCCGAAAGGGGTTTTCAAACACAATTTTTCTCATTTCAAACAGTTTTTTTAAAAAAATATTAGCTGAAATTTACGTAAACCTCTTAATTTGGATGCATAATCATGAAATCATAAGTAAAAGAATGCTTAGTTAAATATCATTTTTTTCTTCTTTTTCTTCATTGTATCTCTCTGTTTTTTAAAAACATTTAATGTGTTCAGTTTATATCAAAATCAGCATAACTTTTTTGTTGTTTCTTTGACTTGGCATATATATTTCCCCTGGGTTTGTGCTTAATGTTTGAGCTTACAATACCAAACTATCACATTCTTGCATGCTTCCTTGACAATGATTTTCGTTAAGCATGTTTAGAAGTGTGTTGATCTAATGGAAAAATTGGAACTTCTTTCATGATTATTATTAAATTCACATCCAGTTACAATTGTCTAAGGCATTTCCAGAACCTATGGGCATGTAGCTACACCATAATTAAATTCACATCCTCTTCTTCTTTTTTGTGCAGATCTCATTTTCTCTATCTGGAGGTATAACAGAGCAAAGAAATGGGCAAAGAAATGGGCAAATCTTCAGTCATCAAAGCAAAAAACAGAAACAGAAATAAATCCTGATCAAAGAGGAAATGGCTCATAGAATCCATGTAAGTGTAAAAAAGTCTCATTTCCTTCTCCATTTCTTCTTATTATCTATGGGCAAACCTAAAGTTCTGTTCTTGATCAGCCTTTTTGGCTATTAACTACGTGTTTAACATTTTTTGCACAATTTGAAGTTGATAACTGCGGTAATATAAGGGATAATATCTATGGGATAATATTAACTACATGTTTAACTACGTGTTCTTCTTGTTATCTATGGGATAATATAACTGAAGATTCTCTATGTGAAATTGATATACACATTTTGAAGTGTTACAGAAATGAAAAGCCAATGATTTTCTATGCATGAAGTCACCACAAAATAAATGCCCAGATTATTTCATGTAATGGTGTTTGAAACAATATTGTAAAACTTGGTTTCATTGCGTGTGGTTTCATTAGAATTTGTATATTTCTCTATTTACATTGCCATATGGATTGGTTTTCATCGAGCATGCTCGATTATTATTTATTCTTTTCAAACATTTTTATGTTCTTAAATTCTTATATTCATTTATCTCATCCACACTTTGTTTCCGATTATTAATGATTGATCCGGATTGGCGATTGGATAAGGTTTTATAAAGATTATTGGATACTCAGTTGCTCTGATTCTTTTATTCTTTTTTGATACATTAAATGTTATTATTCACAAGGTGGGACATCGGCCCATGAGAGCAACACATTTAGGCGCTGAGCTGTCCTGTTGTTGCCGTTGTTGGTTAAAGTTCATGTGGCCAATATGATCTGTTTGTCAAAAGTGTATTTCCCTATATAATTTTGTATTACATTTGATGTGGGTAAGCTTTATTACATTTGATGTGGGTAAGCTTTAAGTCAATTTGCCCCCAAAAAATGTTTAATTTATTGAAAGCCATATCGTCCGAGTATGGTCATGGCATTTGTTGGTATATGTAGCCGAATAACTATAGCCAAAACGAGTTTGAACAGGGAACCAAACAGGGAACATAACAGCTAGGCGTGCGCGCGCGCACACACCCACACACACATAATTCATGGTTTCTTTAACTCTTTCTGATAATTGTTTGTTTTTTGTCTTTACAGCCATACATATATACCTTTGCATGTTCTTCTTCTCCATGACTGAAGGTAACTGCATTCTTTGTCCTCTGTCAACAATCTTTTTTCCATTATTTTTTTGCCACTCATCAGCATCAAATCCTCCACCAGAACTGTTTAGGGCTTTGCATTTTGGAGCTTCGTATTTGGTTGATTCAGTCATTATTGGGGCTTTGATCAGCTTTGTATTTGGTTGTTTGGTTGATTCAGTCAAATTTAGATTTCAAAAAAGTACAATTAGAAGTAAACAGAGGGAATAAACAGATGAGAATTTAGAAGTAAACATTTAAAAGTACATGATTAAACCTCGCCTAGCCCATTCCCGGAGGATTGCAAATTGTAGTTGCAAATTGTAACTAATATATATAACCCAGTGGATAACTGAATTTGACTGCAACACAACTTATTTGTTATTAGCCAAAGAAAAGTGCCAGATAACAAACCTCCAAAATAGAATTATAGCTAATGAACTGGAAATTATTGCACTTTTAGCACTATTTAGATTGATAAAATTAGTACTATTTAGCACATTTAGCACTAACGAACTGGAAAGAGAGAGTAGTTTAATGTGCAATAAAATTAGTACTATTTAGCACATTTAGCAAAATTAGTGCAAACATGGAATTATTAAAATCAAGTTATGATTTTTTTATTTCAAAGAATGTCATTTATGATGTTTGCATATGCATTTACAATCCTGCCTTTTGAAGTATAATGCTTTGAATTTTTTTTCAGAAAATGAAATCCATATAATGCTTTGAATTTTTTTTTCAGAAAATGAAATCAAAACAAGCCAATCCATTTGGTTGTCCCGGTCTAATAAGAAAATTAGGATATGACAGGCACGTGAAAAATTGAAGGTATGGAACTTTTTTTGCCAAGCTCATAATGAGATACACATTTCCATTTAAACATCACATATGTATGTATGTATACACTGACACATGCGTGAGTGTATACTTTGGCTAGATATATTTTGGCGGCTTTGCTCTTGGCTTGATAATTATCTTGCTTATTATAATCAACCAACCACATCCTCATGCATCCAAGACCACATCCAGAGCCAGACGCACACCCAAGTGGACCCTGCAAAAACCCATCACTTTCCATCATGCCCACCATGCTGAGTTGTCCAAATCATGGCCATCGCTGTAACAACCCTTTTGTTCACTGAGTCAGCCAGCTTCCTATCTCATTATAATAGATAAAAGACAGGATTCATTCCTTTTTTAGAATACTTTGAATACTTTAAATCGAAGAAGAATACTTTAAATTTATTTTAAAATTTAAAATAAGGTGTGGCCCCGTGAAACGACCGGCCGTGATTGTTTGCTAACATGACGCCAACAATCGACCCAGCATCGGAGAGAATCTCGCCCCAAATTTTAACTTGAATCCAAATCCAAACTTCTTCTCAGGTTTGGGTTCAAATATCACACATATCTGATCCATAACTACCCCGTATCCACCCCTATCTTTATGTTTTCCAATTATGCAAGACTATCACAAACTACCCCGTATCCACCCCTATCTTTATGTTTTCCAATTATGCAAGACTATCACAAACTACCCCGTATCCACCCTTACCTTCGATTATGTGTTTACGGTTAGTTTTGAATAATTTAGAAACATAAAGATAATAATAGTCATCATCTTAGCATTCACCCCAAATTTGTAGTCGGCTTCATAGACGAGTCTATAGAAAGAAATATGCTGGATTGTGAAAGGACGTTCTGCCAAAATTTTTATATAAGCCCATGATAACAAGCATGGTAATGACGTTTCAGATTTTTAGGAGTTGACATAGGACTGAAAAGTTAACAAAAAGTTGGTTGTGAGAATCTATCTATGAGTGATGCCAGGTCGAGGCAAGTACATGTGTTTTGTTTTCTTTAAGTTTAGTTTTGATCCTAATACTTGAGCATTGGTGTCAGTTTTCTTATTCTTCATTTTTCATGATTCAATTCCCTCAAATATTTGATGCATTAGTCAGTATGATAGGTGAAATTTTTCGAGAATTTGGGTAATATTTATAATTTTCGATTTTTATCTACATATATTCAGCTGAAGTGATGATAATTGTGTGTGGTATTCTATAGGAGATTGAACTTGCAGAATTGGATGGCCCTTTGATGAGGATTAGCATGAAAGGCTGGTTTTGGCACAAGCGATCCACTGTTCTTGCCTGGATCAAGAACTATCTCAAGATCCGAATTACTGTAAGTCTTGCTTAAATTGTTTCACATATGATAAAATTTTGATGCTATTTTCTCTATTTATGAGTTAATTTTCTTAAAAAACTTCCAGCTAGCAAGGAACCATGTTTGAATTTTGAGGAAGATGCTTGCGGGAATGAGGATTGCAGGCGGTAGGGTTTTGCCGAACATTCTATCAGTTCTACTTCCAAAGAAGGGGATTAAGGAGCTCAGTTCTGAGCCTGATTCTCCCAATTCAGCTATTTAGTTTCCTCATAACTGCCACTGCTTCAATTATGTAAAATATGTAAAATATCTAAACAGTGTATTATGAAAGTTTGTACTTTGATAAGATATTCTGAACAATGTGTAGTTCTTCTTTATGACCTGAACATTGGATTTCATATGATAAATATATAAAATTTTGACTGAAGTAAGTGTGATTCTTAGGCAAGTCTTTCAATTGGTTAGAGAATTTTTAAATATTCTAAATCAATGATTTTTAAGATATTTTAATATGTAAATTCTATAATAATATCTTCTCTGGAACATAGTAAAACAACACTCTTATTTGATTACATCCTTTTAACCAAACATAATGTGATGAGAATCAACTTTTGAAGATATCACAACTTACAAAACCGAGGAAACCATAAAAATTTGATTTTCCATGTGAACACATCCAATGCCCAAGGCTTAATTCGGATCAATTGTGGTAGGTGAACGTTATTTTCTTGAGATAGAGGATTTATTGCCCCTAAATTATTTTCTTGAGATAGAGGATTTATTGCCCCTAAATTATTTTGCTTTTATATTCCTACTCATCTCTAAGCCTTTCATTATGTTGTGTCCATTTGTCGTTATCATTTACGTGATGCCCTTCTATTCATGACAAAGATTTATGCTAGAAATATAGTTTTATCTAGAGTCATTTGCCCTTATAATTTTTAGTTGTTTTGTCCATATTTATTAACTGCATTACTCACATATGTGTGTGATTCTATCCTTTAGTGTATGGACCTCACACAATCCAAGCTATTTTTCCAGCAGTTATTTCTCTAAGCATATGCTTGGGTCACAGACATTTAAAGAGATTAGATACACAGAAACATAAATAGAGAAGCCAAAATTAAGCTTTTAAGGGAAACTAAAACACTTAAACTTTTGAGGGAAACTAAATTTTCTTGGAGAAATTAAATTTTTGGGGAACTGAGATTTTTAGAGGGACCTAAAATTATTGGGATTATGTATATGTGATATTTAATAAGATATCTAATTAACATATCCAGCAGACCAAGGAAACCACAGTAAGACATGTGACGAGAATAACCAATGAAATTGAAATTTCACATATCATGACAATTAAGCCATCTACCAGTTGAATATTTCACAGGAAGGCAACATAAGGACATGAAACAATAAAGAAATCAACATTTTACTTTGTGTTTGCCATTTGCTTTGATCCCTCTCTGCCTTTTCAGGGATCGCATCGAGCATTGAGATGAAAAATTCATGCATATCCTGTTGTTCATACTTGCAAGGTTTGATGCATGTTGATGCCAACTGAGAAGCCACAATGCTCGATATTAGAAAATAGAGGCTGCAAATTAGGACACACCAGACAATTGCATGTAGCCACCAACTGTTTTTACAGATATTAGATTGCATAAATTACATGCAATCCATCAAAGAACTTGGACTGGATTTACGGCCCACATAATTACACATGAATTCAAATTCAGATCACAAAAAATAGTACAATAAAACATCTATTGAGCATTACCACCACTAACTTCTTTTTAAAGATTTTTTTGAAAATAACTCATATCACTGACTTAATATATTCTAATAAAAATATTAAAGAGAGAAGAAAGTAACCCTATTTTCGCTACTAATTAATCACGCCTAAGGCCAAAGGCACCCACGTCGAATTTGTTGTTCTACACCGAATTTGTTGTTCCATGCCAAAGGCACACACACCAAATTTGTTGTTCCGTGTTGAAGTCGCCCGTGCCAAATTTGTTGTTCTGTACCGCATTTTTTGTTCTGCACCGAAGGTACCCGTGCCGCTAAATATTTCTATGCTAATTTGTTGTTCTTTTAAATTTTGGTTGCGGAAATAATTTTTTGGGATCAAAAATTTCGCAGGAGAAAATCTTAACTAATCCGTGCCCGCGGGCCGGGGTATGACTAGTATGTATATATATATGGGTAAAGCGTTCCTAGGGTGACTCCTTAGATTTCATCTAAGGAGTCGCCCCCATTTATATACATATGTATACATATATGTATACATATATAAAGGGTAAATGACACTAAAATACCCCAACGTTTGGAGCTTTGTCAAGTATATACCTTATCGTTCACTTTGGTAAATTTTGATACCCAAAACTCATTTTTGCTAACGGTGGACTTATTTTGTAACGTTGGACCGTTATGCCCCTGAACTAAATAAAAGGGTAACTGATTTGATGTCGATGCTTAACCGTGCAACGAAGGAATCCGCGGCAAATGCTAGGGAGAAAATTGGGGGAAAGATCAGGAATCCATGAAATTGAAGAGAAATCGCGGGCTTGAAGGTCATCAAAAGCAAGAGGGCCGGAAGAGGGGCTGCTGGTGGGCTGGCTAGAAGAAGCTTGAATAGAGGTGAAGAAGATTGAGATAAAGCTCACGATGGTGAGTAATTTTTCTTTTTTTTGGAAATATGTGTAAATTTAAAACGGGAAATGATTTATCTGTATGGATTATGTTAAAATTTCAGATGCTTGGAAGATTATACTGTTGATTGGTCGGAGCTAGATGAAATAGAGTAAATTGGAAATTTGTAGGTTAGCTAAATTGGAAATTTTCAGATGCATGGGAAGTATGTTAATTAAAGCACAGATGATGTAAGTAGTTAGCTAAGTAGTAGAATTTGCCAAGACTTAAAGGAATTAGCTAGGTAAGGTAAGTTGTTAAAAGTTGGGTTAGTAGTGAGCTAAGTAGTAATATTTTTCAATAATTAGATAAGTTAATTATGATAATTATGGAATATGCAACATGCAACATGCAACATGGTATATGTGACACAATGGGTACCATGCTAATTGGCAACATTCAACAGAAGCAATTATATATGGGCACAATAATTTCCTATATGTGCAAAATAATTTCTTATGCTAAATTATGCCTATTATACACCTTGGTAAATGTTTTTTTGCAGAGCCACAACGTTACTTTGAAGATACATCATGGTGGAATGCTGAGACTTGGTTATCAAGGGCGTTATGAAGGTGGGCAGGAGGTAGTTTACCCAGACTGTATTGTTGGATTGTTGTCATTGGACAATATAAAAATGTTGATAAAGGAGTTGGGACATAAAGGAAGGTGCTTCATATACTACAAGCCTTGGAGAAAGGATTTTAGTTGGTGCATGAGAATAGATGATGATGAGAAGGCATCAACAATATTGAACTTGCAGGGGAGTAGAACTGTTGACTTGTATGTTGCACATGAACTTGAAGGGCAGCAAATAGAAGATAGTTACACTGCAAAATATGGCATTGTTGACTTGAGTGAGTCAGAAGGGGAGGACACAGATGGTGGTAATAAGGCTGGAAGGAAAAGGAGGAGGGAAGCAGAGATATATTTTGAACATGATAATGTAGGTCCATCTTCATTACCAAATGAGGAGGGAAGCACAGATGAAACTGTTAAGGGAAAGGAGGCTGAAACTTGGCCAAGTATGATGCAAACTACAGACACATATGATGCTGAAATGTGTGAGGAAATTGAAGTTAACCCCAGCTGTCCATACTCACTGCAAACTGATTTTGATAAGGCACTGGATGAGGCAACAGGACATATAGAACAAGAGCAGTTGGATGCGGGACTGGCTGAGGCAACAGTGCAAACAGGACATAATGAACAAGAGCAGGTAGATGAGGGACTGGCTGAGGCAACAGTACAAACAGTAATAGAGCAGTTGGAGGAACTACAGGATGTAACATTACATAAAGAACAAGAGCTGTTAGCTGAAGCATTAGATGAGCAAACAGAAGAGGCAGTAACAGAGAAGGTAGATGAGGAGTTGGAGGAGGGAACATTACATAAAGAACAAGAGCAATTAGCTGAAGCATTAGATGAGCCAACAGAAGAGGAAGCACAATGTTGCAGGAAGAGTTCACTGCTGGAGCCACCACAAGAAGATAATGATGAGCCAAGGGCCACTACAACAGAGGGGACATCACCAATGGATGGAATACATGGAGAACACAACAATGAGTCAGTGACTGAATCTGAATATGATCCTACAGATGAGGATGATGCAGATGATGAGTATAATGATGAGTCAAGGGCCAATGCAACAGAGGGGACATCACCAAATGATGGAATACATGGAGAACACAACAATGAGTCAGAGACTGATTCTGAATATGAACCTACAGATGAGGATGATGCAGATGATGAAGGTGGAAGCAGTGAAGATGAGGTAGGATTGGTGGATGAAATAATGTCTGAAGAGGATGCTGAATTAACTATGCATCCCAGACAAAGGAAAACTGATGGAATGCATGTATATGGAGGCCCTGAATGTGAACCACAAAATGAATGGGCAACAGATTCAGATGACTCTGATGTGATTAGGAGCATGCAAGGGAGTGAAGATGAGATGCACAGCAGAGGGGGGCATGTTGTTCAGAAGGTTGATTTGGATAACCCTCAATTGGAAGTGGGCATGAAGTTTGCCACACCAAATGAATTTAGGGAGTTATTGAGGGAGCATGCCATTAGAAATGGCTATGACTTTACATTCAAGAAGAATGAGGGCTGGAGAATAAGTGTAGAATGCATTAATAAGTGTGGTTGGGTGTGTTCAGGATCAGGGGATAGAAATAGAGAGACTTTTATAGTGAAGAAGCTTACAAAACATGTAGAGTGCCATGTTGTTAGGAGCAATTCTCAAGTGACCTCCCCATGGATTGCCAAAAAGTATATTGAGCACTTCAGAGACCAACCCCAGATGCCAATTCATGTGTTGAGAAGTTTTCTGAGTAGAGACTTGGGCCTTGACATTAAGCAAGATAACAAGTTATATAGGGCCAGGAGATTTGCAAATGCATATATTGAAGGATCTTACAAGAAACAGTTCAAACAACTGTGGAACTACTCTCATGCACTTTTACAGAGAAACCCTGGGACTTATTGCAAGATTAGGACAAGGCCAAGTGAGAATGAGGATGAACCCATTTTTGATGGAATTTTTATCACATACCCATGTCAGTTCAAGGGTTTCAAAGATGGATGTAGACCTTTCATTGGACTGGATGGAACTTTCTTGAACACAGAAATTGGAGGAGTGTTGTTGAGTGCAACCAGTCGTGATGGGAACAATGAAATGTTTCCACTGGCCGTAGCTATTATCACAAATGAATCTAAAGACACATGGACTTGGTTTTTGACGTGATTGCTTGAGGCTCTTGATGTTAACAATGATCACCAGTTCATATTCATTTCTGATAGACAGAAGGTATAGTTACTAATTACTATGCATACTGCAGTAATTGAATACAAGCAAGTTTTTATGACTATAATTGTGGTTTTTTACTTGGTTTTTTCCTGTAGTAATTGAATACAATTACTACACTTACTTGGTTTATTACTTCATTTCTAATTGTGGTTTTTTTGTGTAGGGACTGTTGGAGACATTTAAAGATATATTGCCTACAGCACACCATAGATTTTGTGTAAGGCATATGTATGAGAATTTCAGAAAGGAGTTCAGGCCAATGCTATATAGGAAGTTGTTATGGAAGATTGCAACAGCTTATGTTGAAGAAGATTGTGTAGCTGGCATTGAGGAATTCTATAAGACCTCTCCTGAAGCTGTGAAGTGGCTGTGTGGGGTGAGGATGGAGGCATGGTGTAGATGTTACTTCACAGATAATAGTTGTTGTGATTTACTAGTCAACAATATTTCTGAATCTTTTAACAAGTTTATTTTGGAGGCTAGGGATAAACCTATCATAACATGCTTAGAAATGATTAGGAGGCAGTTAATGATAAGGTTTCAAAAGAAGAAAACAAGTGCTGCCAAGTGGAGTGCAGAGACATGCCCTAGGATCCTGGAGAAAATTTTGAAGTTCAAAAGGAAATGTACTACTCTACCTGTAGTGTATGCTGGTGAGGGTCAGTATGAAGTAAGAGCAGAAAATGGTGTATACACATTGAATGTGATGACTAAGACTTGTGATTGTAGATATTGGGATAGGACATGGATCCCTTGCATTCATGCATGTGCAGCATTGATGACTGAAAATAAACACCCTGAAAATTATGTCCATATATATTACACAAGGAATACATATTTGCAAGCATATGCAGGCATGATCTCACCCATTCCAGATTCAAGATTTTGGCCTAAGACTACTTACTCAGAGTTAGTGCCCCCAGCTTTTACCAAGCAGCCTGGGAGGCCTGCCAAGAAGAGGAAAAGAGGTCAGTTTGAAACTGGGTCTAGCTCAAGCCAACTTTCTAGAAAGGGTCAGACCCAAACATGTCAAAAGTGCCAAGAAGTAGGGCACAACAAGAGGAGCTGTAAGAATGCAGTGGTACCTAAGCCCTCTACAAGAACTGGTCTACATAGAGGCAGGCCATCAGCTCATACTAAGGAGCTTAGCAAAGAGGGTCAGCCAGATTTTATGTCATTGTTGATGGGTGCTGGGATCAATGTCATGGGTATAAGGCCAAGCCCAATTGTCCATCAGATTCCTCTAGCTGTGAGTTACATTTTTTTACATGAGTCATAATTAATTGCATGTTTCATCATGCAGTACATATATTGATACATGTTTGAATATATCTGTCCATCAGGTTCCTCCAAAGAAGCAATGCAAGAGGCACATAAGTGCAAGAAAAAAGGTTCCTAGCAATATTTCTGTTGGGTATGGCTGTAGTGTGCCACAACAACAATTTATTCCTCCCCATCAGCAAAGCCAGAGGCACAACAGTGCAAGAAAAAATGTAAGTAGAAATATTTATTTTGGTGTTTGCTGTAGTGTGCCTCAGCAACATTTTCTTCCTCCCCAGCAGCAAAGCCAGAGGCACAACAGTGCAAGAAAAAAAATGCTCCAAGCAATATTTCAACTGGGGATGGCTGTAGTGTGCCTCAGCAACAAGTGCTTCCTCCCCAGCATCAGGGCCAGAGGCACATGAGAGGAAGAAAAAATGCTCCAAGCAATATTTCTACTGGGGATGGCTGTAGTGTGCCTCAGTAACAAGTGCTTCCTCCCCAGCATCAGGGCCAGAGGCACATGAGAGGAAGAAAAAATGCTCCAAGCAATATTTCTACTGGGGATGGCTGTAGTGTGCCTCAGCAACAAGTGCTTCCTCCCAGCTTCAGGGCCAGAGGCACATGAGAGGAAGAAAAAAATATGCTCCAAGTAATATTTCTACTGGGGATGGCTGCAGTGTGCCTCAGCTTCAGGTATAGCAAGTTGTAATTTCAATTTTATCCTATCCAACTTGTTTAGTTTAGGCATATTTAACTGCAATATTCAAGGTGCAATCTTCATTACAGACACTTCCACCACAACAAGGCCAGATGCATAGAGGAGGTAGGAAGAAGTCAAAATCAATTGGGAGTGAAGAAATTGGAGAACGCAGTGCAGCCTCCAGAAGCTGATGTGTTATTCTGAACATGTGTGGCACATTGGAGTTTTTAGTGTATGATAATGTGTTGACATGGTGTTACTTGGATGTAATATGGGTACAATGTGTGAGGTCATTGTCTACTTTGGTGTATGCAAACTGTGTGAGGTCATTGTGTTGTTTTATGGCTACAATGTGGTGTATGAACTGAGTTATGTGATGTAATATATGTTACTTAGATGTAATATATCATGGTTTATGGCTATTCCTCCCCAGCTTTTTACTGTGTACTGTGCATACTGTGTTATGTGTACTGTGTTGTTATGAACTGAGCTAATCCTCCCCAGCTTGTTATACTAAATCTGTTCTTGGTATGTGAAATGTGCATCAACATTTACTGAGCTTTCAAAATTTGCTGAGCTTTCAAAATTTGCTTAGCATTTTCTGTTCCATTATATTGCTCCAGTATTTTGGTCCTGGAATGTGTATCAACTGACCTGGACTGTGTATTAGCTTGTTCTCATTTATAATTGCAATCTTGTGCTCCAGTCTTATATGTTGATATGTGTAATGTGTTTAATGCAACTGAGCTATTGCCAGCATGTGCTCCAGAATTAACAGTGTATACAGTGTCTGCTCCTGTATTTTGTTGCTGAACTGCTTGTTCTCCTGTATAATTGCCAGCATGTGCTCCATTATTATATGTTGCCAACACATATTCACTAATCCACAACTGATATCATTTTGGATACCCTAGGTTATATCATTTAATTGCCAGCTTGTGCTCCAGTATTTTGTGCCAGCTTGTGCTCCAGTATTTTGTTGCTGAAAGGTTATATCATTTTCTCTCAGAATCATAGATATGGATACACAAAAAAGCTACATGTTGCATCACAGATAATAACATTTTAACATTGTTTAATGTAACATATACATCATCACTACAACCATAATTATAAGACCAATTAGTGAGCTCACATATAGCTTAATTGATCAACACTCATTTATGAACATCTGAAGTTGTACATTGCTTTCCTCCCACATTCCTATTGCCTTATCCAATTTGTTCTCTCTATCTATCATCCTTCTATCTGTAAATGCATGTGCAGAATTGTCCACCTTGAACCTTCTCTCATTTGCATCCATTAAGTTTAGTATCACCATTCTTGACCACTCAGAATATGGTTGATCCTTCCACAAGAAGAATTTGCCGTTCTTCTCCTTATCCCTACTTGGACACGACCAAAATCGTCTTCCTGTGTTTGCTCTTGTCCATGACATTTTGCTTGGCGTCCACAACCCACAGTACCAGTACTTGCAATCTTCATGATCTGTTTCAAAATCTCCAAAACTCTGCCTTGATCTCCCACTATTGCTATCCCTAAGACTCATTTTCTTGCTTCAAATAACATCAAAACATATAATTAGTAAAATTTCTGGGGCAATTACTTGTTCTAACTTACAAAATTTCCTTACTTACCCGTATGCTGTCTTCCTTGCCGCAGCTATCTCCTTGCAGCAGCTCCGTGCCCTAGTTGATGAAGACCCAGCAACCGTCGCCAACAAATTTTCTTCCTCCCCGTGATAAATTTATTTGCTGCTGAGGGGCATATTTGTCCACCTTCTTTCACGTGATATCACGTGATCCACTTATTTGACGGAAAACCTGAAACGGGTATCACGTTTTACACTTCATCAAACGTTTGGGTATCAAAATTTACCAAAGTGAACGATAAGGTATATACATGACAAAGCCCCAAACGTTGGGGTATTTTAGTGTCATTTACCCCATATATATATATACATATATGTATACATATATACATACATACATATACATATACATATACATACATACATATAGTATACATATACATATATGTAATATTTATATGTATATGTATATGTATACATATATGTATATGTATATGTATGTATACATATACATATACATATACATATTACATATATGTATACTATATGTATGTATGTATATGTATACGTATTTGTATATGTATATGTATATGTATGTATGTATATGTATATGTATATGTATGTATGTATATGTATACGTATATGTATACATATGTGTGTGTGTGTGTGTGTGTGTGTGTGTGTGTGTGTGTGTGTGTGTGTATGGGTAAAGCATTCCTAGGGTGACTCCTTATATACATATACATATACATATACATATACGTACATACATATAGTATACATATACATATGGGTAAAGTGTTCCTAGGGTGACTCCTTAGATTAAATCTAAGGAGTCGCCCCCATTTTCTCTCATCTCCCACAATTTTTTTTGAAATTATTTTTCATAACATTGTTGGACACATCATGGATGATCAACATACCAAAAATCAAGTCATTCCAATACTTTAAAAGCCCACATCTATCCCTTGCAACTTCAACGGTCTGAAAACGTGCTGTAAAACACATAAAGTTGCAAGGGGTAGATGGTGGCTCTAAAAGTATTGGAATGACTTGATTTTTGGTATGTTGACCATCCATGAGATGAACAACAATCCCAAGAAAAAAATTTCAAAAAAAATTGTGGGAGATAGGAGAAAATGGGGGCGACTCCTTAGATTTAATCTAAGGAGTCACCCTAGGAACACTTTACCCTATACATATATGTAATATGTATATGTATATGTATATGTATACATATATGTATATGTATATGTATGTATGTATATGTATATGTTTATGTATGTATGTATATGTATATATATATGTATATGTATATATGTATACATATATGTATACATATGTATATATATATATATATAGGCAAAGCGTTCCTAGGGTGACTCCTTAGATTTCATCTAAGGAGTCGCCCCCATTTTCCCCCATGACCCACATTTTTTTCGAATTTTTTTCTTGGGATTGTGGTTCACCTCATGAATGATCAACATACCAAAAATCAATTCATTCCAATGCTTTTAAGACCCCCATCTACCCCTTGCACCTTCATGGGATTTTCAGCATGTTTTCAGACTATTGAAGTTGCAAGGGGTAGATGTGGGCTCTAAAAGTATTGGAATGGCTTGATTTTTGGTAAGTTGATCATCCATGATGTGAACAGCAACCCCATGTAAAATAAAATCCAAAAAAATGTGTTATATGAGGAAAAATGGGGGCGACTCCTTAGATTTCATCTACGGAGTCACCCTAGGAACACTACCCTATGTGTGTGTGTGTGTGTGTGTGTGTGTGTGTGTGTGTGTGTGTGTAGAGGAGGGATCAAATAACCCCCAAAAAACCCCAGCAAAAAGTCTATGCCCCTTATTTTTTTGAAAGATCCGAACCGTTCAACTTGATTTCCACCCTCTAAAACATTGACCCACCAATTTTCAGCATGATACCATCTGTTTTGCCCGTTCATCGACCCTTTGCAAAAGTTCTATTCATGCGAAGCCGTTAAATTTGGGTCGGGTGGATAAGCGAGAAAAACAGATGGGATCGGGCTGAAAATTGGTGGGTCATGGTTTTAGAGGGTGGAGATCAAGATGAACGGTTGGACCTTTCGAAAAAATAGTAGTGCATAGACTTTTTGCTAGGCGGTTTTGGGGGGTTATGGGGTTATTTTTGGGGGTTATTTAATCCCTTCTCATATATATGTGTGTGTGTGTGTGTGTGTATATACATATATGTATATGTATATCTATTATACATTTGAGGACTTTTTTTGAATTCTAGGGCTGACTAGGACAAAAGGGTTGATAGAAAGACGGTTCGGATTTAATCTTGAGGAATCAACGGTTATGATGATAAGTTTGTGAAAATTTTGAGGGGGAAAACTTTAAACTTTTGAAAAAAACATTGGGGGAACTGAAAATTTTGAAATTTTTCAGCAAAAACTCAGTTCCCAAGGTTTGATGTGGGCGAAAATGAGGTGGGCCTGGTTGAAAGAGAACAGTTACGGGTGGGTTTTCATGGATTTGGGTGTGTTTTGAAAAGAGCTGGGACATGTCTGCTCTTCTTCCATGTGGTCTCTTTCCTATGGAAAAAACAAACGATCAGCCACATGACTGATGTTGGTGAAAATGAGGAGGGGCCATGTGGAATTAGAGAAGGCTAGGGGCAGGGTTTCATGGTTTTGGGTACTTTTTGAAAAGCAAATGGCAAAGATTAGTGGGTCTTCTACTCAAGTTCACCGTTCACGTCATCTCTATCTCTATCTTGCAAAAAACCTCAAGTTCACCGTTCATGGTTTTTGAAAAGCAAATGTCAGAGATTAATGGAAGTGCTCTACAAATCTCAAATTTTCCTTTTACCTCTACAAATGGCTCAAATTCAATCGTGTAGGCGAGCAGCATCGGCTTGATATCGAGGGCTCCGACCGCATCTTTGCCTATTGATGGCCAGAGTTGGACATGAATTGATCCGAAGACATCGCATGAGGAGCTTTTTCTTTTGTTATTTTTGTTGAATACGTGCATTTGTGGGATAAGGATTGCTAGCCAAAGAAAAAGAATCAACTCCCCCTTCATCTTCACCTACTTCATTCGTCACTTCTCCTCATTTTCTTAATTTTGGTGCAAAAACAGAGGAAAGAGGTGATGATCCACAAGAATTCGAAGGTTATTCTTCTTTCTATCTCTTGATTTGTTTTATTGGGGAGAATTTTTTGTTTTATTTCTTTGATTTTTTTTTGTTATTGGATCAGGAGTTGGCGGATGGCGTCGACACAGATCTTGAAGGAATCGAATAATCTGTAGAATGATCTGCCCACAGCAAGTAGCGCATGTATCATCAGATCCCTTGATTTTCTACATTTAAAAGTCTGTTTTTATCATTTGTTAACTGAAAATCTATCACCGTAGGTGGATTTTGATATATAATATTTGGAAACAAGATGCGATGTGGCTTTAGAAAGAATTAATACCTAGACTTTTCAAATCTTGGCTATGATCATATGAATGGAAAATTGTTTGCCATGTACAATTGTGAATTGTATATTGTTTGCCATCTAAATAATCTGAACATATTTTTGAAGAATTTTTCCTTGATTAAATTCAAAGGTTATTCCTCTCTTTCCCAATCTGGATTCCTTTTTTGGAGATTTTTTTTATTTTTTTTGTTATTGAATCAGGAGTTGGTCGATGCCGTCGAAGCGTATCTTGAAGAAATCGAAGGATCCAGCCACATCATGCAGCGCATGTATCATCAGATCCGCGATCACTCATATTGATTTTCTACTTTTATGGCATTTTTTTTAAAAAATCGGATTTTGGATTTAGATGAAAAAAGGATGTGATTTTATCATTTGTTAATTGAAAATCTATCACCGAGGTGGATTTAGATATTAATATTTGGAAATAAGATGTGATGTGGTTTTATAAAGAATTAGTACCAAGACTTTTCAATTCTTGGCTATGATCATCGGAATGGAATGATTTATTACGTAGTTCTCGTTTCTATTTTTCGCTTACAAAACTGTGAATTGCATATTGTTTGTCATGTAAAGGGTACATATATCATAAAGAATTTGAACATACTTTTAAACTTATTTTTGAAGAATTTCGTCTTGATTAAATTTTGTGATGGTCAATCCCCATTAACAATGTATTTTGTGGCTACATTACACGAGCTCTGGGAGGCCTCCTCCAATAATATCATCAGCAATGTCTCTATCATCTTCCATGGCATCATCACCTTCATTGCGGATAAAGTTTCACCTCTGCTCTTCACCTTTAAAAGCAATGGTATGATTTCTTCTTCTCTCTTGATTCTAAGAACAATCTACTTGGCGTTGAACCAACTTTTTTTCTTCATCTCCCATGGTGCCATTCTACCATCGTCGTAGAAAGAGTTCCACCTCAATTAATTCATGCTTCCCCAAGAATGGATCCAATAACTTTCCAATAATCAAGGGTCCAATCTATTTGGTTGAACCAATTTTTGATGGATCATTTGAGATTACTTCATCTATTAGTGATTAAATGGTTGATCTTTCTACGAATTGGTCAGTTGATATTACTTCATCTATTAATGCAAATTTTTGAAGAAGTTACAGAAGTGGAGAAATTTTTTGCACGCTCTTCTTCTTCTTCAAAATTATTACTTCCAGCTGGGAGGGCGTCATTATATTCTTCGTTTTTATTCTTCCCCCCCCAAAATCTATCTATCAATATGTAAATGACAGTTCATTATATTTTTCGTGTTACAATACTTAATTTCATTATGGCTATTTCTACATGTAACTGACAGTTCTTCTATATGAAAGTAGCTACTGACCAAAATTTTAGATTTTATGGTAAAAAATTGGAAGTTATGCGTGGAAAAATCACTCCTTTGTTGAAGTTTTGTTTGCTATGGTTACCACTTCTTTAATGAAATTTTTTTGATATGTGGTGATCTGATTGACCATATGTCTGAATTAATCATTCTGTTTGCTATTTTTGGGCATGCAAAGAATATCATCCTCCTCCTTATTCAAAATGAAACACACTACGAAAGATTTTCAAACTAATTTGTAGGAAACTCCGAACAAATAATTGTTTATGCATACAAATTCAATTAAAAAGGGTAAATTGCACTTGGATACCCGATTCTATGGGGTCATTTAACACCTATACTCTTTGAAACTGAGATAGTGAGATCTCTAAAAAATCCAAATTTTCCATAAGTCGGCAGATCGTGAAAGGTTTGTTTCTTTAACTGGTTCCTCAAGTATGGCTTTAACTTACAGCTGAGGTCTTTATTTACTTTAATTCAATTCAGTTTTATGTTCCATTGGTCATTTATGGTGTGTCACTCAAGGTGCTAGGTAAAGCCTTTTAATTTCCACCATAACTTGTATTATAATCAAACCTTTTGAATATTCTAGCTTGCATTGCTAGCGTAAATATAGTTTAGATTGTTTTGGGGGTATTTAATGTTATGAGTTATTGTTCTCTTCTTGCGATGGGTTTGATAAAGAGGTTGTATTGATGCATTTCTACATGTAAATGCAGCAACCTAGGTAGAAGGCTCATTATTTGTTTTTTAAAAACAGTCATGTCGTCAAAGACACCGGGGGTGTGTATGTAATGTATGAATTGTGTTGTGTTTCTTTAATCAAGTTGTTTTTTTGATACTGAAAGGGTTGTTTCCATACCCAGTAGAACATGAATGGTTTGTTTTCTGAATTTTCCATATGCAGAAAATCTTGAAAGGTGTGTTTATTTAATAATCGGTTCTTCAATTTGGCTATATGTTATCTTTTGGAATGTGCATTTAATTTTTTCAGATTGGTTAATGCTTATTTCAACAATTCTGTTGAGGATTTGGAATCAAGCTTTGTTCTGGATTATGTTAGAATTAGGGCTTTAACTTACAACAGATGTCTTTATTTACTTTAATTCAATTCAGTTTTATGTTCCTTTGGTAATTTATGTTTGTGTTAAGTAAGTTGTTAGGTAGCGGGATACTTTGATAATTCAATTTTAAGTTCCTTTGGTAATTCAGTTTTATGTTCATTTGATCCTAATCTTCAAACCTTAACTCCAGTTGCAGTTTGAGAAGAGCGACGGTAGCGTGATTCTTCAAACACTGCAGCTAGGAGCATTATTCAGACTTTGGCATCTCTTCAATATTTATTTCAACATCTATAACACGCATGTAATTTTTTTTCCTTTTAGATGTTCGCAAAGATTGGTAGATTTTATAAAAAATTTAATGTGTTTTGAAAGAATTATGTATATGACGGTTGGAAACATAAGATTGGCGTATTGGACTTACCAAATGCTAAGAAACATATTAGTTAATGTGGCTTCGTGATATGAAATTGTAGATATTTTGTTGGATTTTCTGCTTTATCGGGTAGAGATACCATGTTTTATAGGTATCAGAGTTGGGGTATAATGATCACATTGATTAGTTAAACTTCATGAAAAGACATATTTTGTGAAAGTATTAAATCATTTAGTAATTGTTGACGGCAAAAGGTTGGAAATGATTAGATGAATGTTCATGTTCGACAATGGTTGGATAAATGAAAGTATGTCTAATATCTATAAAGCATATAAACTTTATTGACATGAATCTACATAGTTTCTTTTTAAGTCCAGAAAAGTCGATTTAAATTTCAAGGTGTATTCATGGTAATTATTCCCAACACATTGAATATATGTACATAAACTTTGATAACTTGAAATCTTACAAGTAATCGAATTGTCCAAATGCTTTCTGAGTTTAAGGGGGGACACCTTTGGGGGAAACAAATGGTTTCTGAATTTAAGTGGTTTTGTTGCTTTTATTGTAGATTAATGTTTATTCGTCACATATTGTTCACCTGAGTGAAGTTTACTCAAAAAAAATATAAATGACCAATCCTAAGATGAACCAAGTCAATTACAAAATGACGGTGATATCAGACAACAAAAGGCTCAAATATCAGCCAGAGCAAGAATAGCTACACAATAGAGTATATTGGCCCACAATGTTTTAGGTAAAATGCAAATCTATTTTTGGGCTTTAAGAATGTTTAATTTTTTTATTAGCCATTAGGATTGCTACCATATAATAGATTGTTATTGCAAGGAAATTGGGAAAATGAATTTCCATATATATATTAACATGAGCCATTTGCCTTTTTCGATTGTGAATTTTGTGCACGTCTGTAATTTGGCAATTATGAATCTAAAAGTTGATATATACTTGCAGCAAAATCTAACAAGTTAATGGCATTCATAGGAAGAAAGAAATAATGAAAACTGAAAATTCTACTTTAGAATTCATGTGGTTCAGACACATCCACATGTACAATTCAAATTGCATGGCAATATCATGTGTTATTGTAAAAATTATTGGTTGAGTGCTGCAACAATGAATTCAAAAAGATAAAATCTTGCTTGCCTCTATACAATGTCATAGCTCTCAAGTTACAGTTTGCTAATAGTACACCTACATTTTTAGAAGTGTCATGAGATAGTCATGGTGATTAAAGTAAGCTGTAAACTGGATAATGTAAAGATAGTTTCTTAAACTCCATAGGTGGAGTTAGGTGACCAATTTAATTATTATTTTCATCATAAAAAATTGTCTAAATAATGGTGTGAAGAGGAACTAAATTTACCTAAAATTTTAGGTTTAACTAAATATTGCAGGGGGACTAAAATTTTTGTAAGGAACTAAATAAATAATCAGGTAACTAAATTCTTTGGGATCTAAATTTTGGGATCAACTGAAATTTTTAGAATTTTTATAAGCATTACGTATTCTGGGGAGAACTAAATTTTGTGGGAACTAAGATATTGAGGACAAACCTAATAATTATTGTGATTTAATTATTGATGTTCATTTAAAATTAGTGGGGTCCAAGAGTTTGAAGGGTTACATTTTAAAAGAACGGTGCCCTTGGGGCATGAATTATGACTAGTGCGTGCGCGCGTGCGCGCGTGTGTGTGAATAATGTAGAAAAGGTGACACCAGATCTAATAGATCAGGTTCCAAGACACCAAAAAAGTGGAAAGCACAAGCCCCACATGGGCTTGTATTTTCTGTGGGACCCACCTTTTCGTATCTTGCACCTGATCTATTAGATCAGGTACCACCCGATCTACTACATATATACATATATGTATATGTGAATACATATATCTAGATAGGGTGATCTTCCCGTGCGAAAGAGAGTTTCGCACGATGCGAAAACTTTTTATTTATTATGAAATTTTTAAAAAACTTTTTTGATGTTTAATCCATACAATTATATACCCCAGGAAAAATAATGGATGAACACTTAGAGGATTAGAGCATTCATCCACCCGTTACAAATTTAACAGTCTTAAAATGTGCAAATTTGTTGAAATGCCTTGATCGAAGGCCAAATCACATTATTTTGCAATGATTATTTTTTGAAGGGTGTATAACAACATATAATGACAGTGGGAAAAAAATTTTGAAAAAATTTCAAAAAAAATTAAAAACATTTTTGGACCTGCGAAATTTTCTCATTTGAAGATTTACCTATCTAGATATATGTATACATGTATACATATATGTATAGGTATGTACATGTATACATATATGTATTTACATGTATACATATATGTATACATGTATGTATATGTATACATGTACATACATATGTGTGTGTGTATATGAAATTGCTAAAATGAGAAGGTGAGAAGGTGAGAAGAGATATCTCTATCTTTAGCTAGACAAATATATTTTCCAAATCAATAATCGAAACCATTCATCTTGTACTATCTATCAAGTGATCTTAATGTATAAATTATTTTGTTATTTGGAGATTTCTATCAAACCCATCAAGTGTTCACAAGATGGACGGCTTATAAGCTGCCTACAAATGTAGAAAAATTGGAACGTGTTGATCCATAAGATTTTGGGGTTTATAATCTCTAATTTTTAAGGGTATAGATCTATCAACATGTTCTTTGAGATGAACGGTGCTGATCGTTGATAATTGGTCCTTCTCACGATAAGAATCTCTTCTCACCTTCTCACAATAGCATTACCACGTGTGTGTGTGTGTGTGTCTATATATATATATCTCTCTCTCTCTTTGTATGTGTGTGTGTGTGTGTAGCATATTTCCTTGGAAATGTGTATATGTGTTCTTTTTATACATTCTCTGATACATGTCCAATATTAATGTTGATAGTGTATCCAAAGTTTTGATTTTGACTTTAGATGAGATAAATTGTTGAGAGTGATACTCCTTTGTGTTTTGATTTTATTTCTCTTAAGTATCACCTTAATTGTTTATCGTACTCAGACACTCCTATGTTTTATATTTCTTTTAGTGCTAGTTGTTGTTTCTCTTGCTCCCGCACTTTTTGGATTATGACATAGGGGAGGGAAATAAACAAGTAAAAGTAGTAATTCATGTGATCATGAATTTAAAACATTTCCAATGAATCATAACATTCAAAATTTATTTCTTTTGAACCTTTGTATGATTCAGGGAGAGTATGATTTGGATTTGGATTTTATCCCACACATAGATTTGGATTTTATCCCACATTCAATTTCTATTGTCGTATTACAATGAATTTTAATATTTCATTTTTATAAGTTTAATTTACTACACGTGTATCACCATCATATCATGTTTAGTGTATTCACTTATTTTTGAGCTTTCATGCCTAAAATACACTATGCCATGTGATACACTCACTTTTACTACACATTGGTGCCTTAAATTATATTTGACTGTATGGACAAACTTGATTGGCATCAATGCATGGGAGTAAGTATTTATTTTTAGCACAATTATATTTGTTTATGCTTGTGTGTCATTATCAAGATGGTGAAGAATGTTGAATATTAGATCCTCTAATTTAGTTTTAATGATGAGCAAACATGATTAATTGTGACTAACTCCTTCTTTTGTAGTTAATTAAAGTATCATTGATTGTAAATCAAAAGATATATCAAATGCAACGATGAAGTAAACCGATGACGAGAGGAATTCAATAGAAGATCTCAAGGATTCAAATAGGAAGTGAAGAGAATTCATATGTAACATTTTCCATTTCTTTTTTCTTTATGAATTAGATTGTTAAGCCTTGAATATACTTGCTAGAAGCACTTCATGTCATGCACAACACTTTAGATCATTCTTTGGTTAATGCCATAGGGCTAAATATACTTTAAGCTCAAAATAGAGCTTTCAGCGCTTGACCAGACGCCTATTATTTGACCACCAGACGTCTGGCGTGCATTCATAGAACAGTCCTAGATAACCATAATAGGATAAACGCCTGAAGTGTCATCCAATGTGTCTAAATAGTTGGTCAGACGTCTGGGAGATGACCCACAGACGTTTGGTTATTTCGACCAAAAATTCCAGTAACTTCATTTCCTTTGACCCAATTGTTAAATCGTCTGATGCCCTGGTGTAAGATGCATGTACAGTCGACCAGACTTTTGGTCATCCTTTAGCAGATGTCTAATCTAGTAGCAGTTCGACTGCATTTAATGTTTTGTACAGACGCCTGATGAACCTTCTCCAGACGTATGGTGACTTGAATTTCTGCCCGTTATATGCCGTTCCAGATTAATTGTTGAGGATCTCTTAGGGGGTTTAGTGGGATTTCTAGAGCGCTATAAATAGGGATTAGTTGCATTCAATTTAGAACTTTTGGAACCCGTTAACTCTAATTGAAGTGCATTCAAAGCTCATTCTAGCTCTCAAGTCTTCATCTTCATCACTTGTCCTCAAGGCTTTAAAGCTCATACTCTTAAGCATTCATTGCTTAATCGCTTGGACAAGTAATAAGTGCTTTCACTCTCATTGTAGAGCACTACACACACTCCCTTGCTTCACTTCTAAGTAAGTTTATATTCAAGGGATATGAATTGTATTTTTATTTCATATTTAGAATTTCAATTGCATTCCCTTTCTCTTGTTAGAAGAGACTCTCGGTTTGTGAGAGTAACCATTCTTGGGTTGTGGGAATTGGTGTGATAGTTGTATTGGATTCACTCTTACCGGGATTTGGTAAGAGTGTTATTAGTGGATTCTAATCAATAGTTGGATTTACTAGTGGGATACTCGAGTAGGATTTCAGGGAGTCAGGATTTGACTTAATGGGAATCCAAACTAGTGTAGATACTCTCTTTGCAATTGCTATTTTTGTGTTATTGTCTCTTTTCTTTTTATTCCACACTATTGGTTGCTTGGGTTTTTAATTGGGTGTAATTTTTTATTTAATTATTATAAAACTCTATTCACCCCCACTAGTATTTTTTCCCATAGTTTTAGGTTCTACAATTGGTATCAGAGATCAAGGTATACGGTATGGCAAAATAAAAACAACAACAACAACCGTGATAGAGCCTCTATGACGGCCAAATCCCAATCCGCAATTCGACGCCCACTCTTCAACAGGTCGAACTACGGGTATTGGAAAGCTCGTATGATTATTTTCTTAAAAAGCATTTCATTATGGAGAACGGTGGAGAAGATGTACATCGAGCCCCTCGAAGAAGATTTCTCTAAGTGGACTCCCGTGCAAGTGCATGCGGAGGTGAATAACACAAAAGCGATGAACTCGTTTATTTGTGCCTTCGATGTGACTTAGTGCAACAAGGTGTCGAACAGTATGTCTGTTTACTAAATCTGGAAACACCTCATAGTCACACATGAAGGGACATCTCAGGTAAAAATGTCTAAACTCTAGGTATTTGTTCAACGCTTTGAGATGTCGAAAAGGAAAAGTTTCGAGCATGTATATTAAGTTCACCGGCATTATGAACGATTTGGAAGCACTTGGGAAAGTGTACACCCAAGTAAAGAAGGTAAGAAAGCTAATCAAGGTTGTGACTCCGGAATGGGAGAAGAAGACAATAGCCATCGAGGAAGGCAATGAAATGACCAAATACACCGTAGAAAACTTCATCGGCAACCTCATGGCATATGAGGTAAGGAAAGAAGATAGAGAGCAAAGGGAAGCTCTTAGGGCACTAGCCGAGCCCAAGAAAAAAGACATCACCTTTAAAGCCGCATCAGAGAAGGAAGAATGTGATGAAGAGATGGACTTGGAGTCCATGGCTCTCATGGCACAGAAGTTTCAAAAGTTCTTCAAACCAATAGCCAAGTTTGATTTTAACAACAGTTCTTCTCTTTGTTCCAAATGCAACACGCCAAGGCATATCAAGAAGGATTGCACCATGGAAGGCACCCAAGTACAAGAAGGGAGACAAATAAAAGGAGAACAAGACAAATAAAGGCTTGGTAGGAACATGGGACGATTCTATCGATGATTCTAGAAGCGAGGAATCGTAAGATGAGAAGGCAGAGGTTACACATATGTGTTTCATGGAACGAGAGGACTCTCCAAAGGAAAATCCGAGTGATAGTGATAGTGACTCAGATGAGGAACCCAAGATGAGAAAAAGAGCAATAAAGGTAAATATTGCTCAAAGTGCAAAAGGAAGGAATGGATACTCGATAGTGGTTGTTCCAAACATATGAGAGGAGATCATAGCTTACGTTCTGATATCATCCGCATCAAGGATGGCAGATGCCATGCCTTGCTTCCCATTCTACTAGGGAGCGAGGATGTGAGCGGGTCCGCGGTGTGCTTAAAAAAAGGAGGAGTAATTTTTTCTTTTAAAATCGTTTTATTTTCTTCCTCCTTGGTTTAAACAAACTAAGCGTCTGTGTAAACTGCAGATCCTTGCATGCAAATTTAAGAAGCAGTCCAAATAACATTATTACATACCAGCGTACATAACTTAAGATATATTTTGGGCCTAGCATGGCCAATACAAACAACCACACAATTTACATTATTTCAAATATAAAGGTGTAGTCACGAAGGTAATCATATAGTCTTCAGCGGGTAGGTACTCCACATATTCTTCGAGCATTGGCTCAACTTTTACGGTAGTGTCTTCAGAGAAATCACTATCAATACCTGACAGACATGTCATAAAATAACAAAGTGAAATGTGCATCAGCGAGGTTTACTAAGCAAGATAATATCCAAAGCAAAACGTTAAGCATTTTAATTAATTCAAGCTGAACTTAAAGGTAAGTAATAAGTTTAATTTAAAACAGTTATAGCAGTTAAACATTCGCAGCAATTTGCAACCTGCAACCATTTAATCATTTGATAGTAATTTGTAATACTATTAACAACATGTAACAATTTAACATTTGATATCAAAACTGTAACGTTGTTAGCAGCCTGTAGAAGAAGAGGTTAGAGAAATTTTTCATAACCAATCTATTCTAGTGCTAAGTCCATGTCAAAGAGTACGAGAAATGACTAAATGTGCCCTGCGACGGGGGTCAATCACCGACCCCATGGGGCGACGATCAAGCTCTAACCTCCATAAGTGTTGGAGGTATTCGGCTGGGTGCATCCAATCACTCTGTAACACTTGTGATCATAGACTACCACAATCCCACGGGTCAAGTCAAGTGTCGGGTCAAAAGTACATGTATTATCTATTTATATTGAAGTTCCATCTTCTATTCATTTATATTGAAGTTCCATCTTTCATTCAGTCTATTCAGTTTATTTGCATCCTATTTGATACGTACGGTTGTTCTGTGGTATCTCAATAGTCCATATGATTAGTCTTACAAAATTTCACAATTAACGATTTACTTCAACAATTAAACAAAATGTGAAAACATGAGATAGTATAAGGAATTTAGCACAGAAATGATCCAACTGAGCAAATGACACTAATTAAGCTTATAATATTATTCTAAGGCTATTAGGTATTCTTCAAGATTTTTCAATAATTAATGGACATTTTAAAAGGCCAAAAACTAATTTTAAACCAAGAATTGATTCTTACGATATGTATTCAAAGATTTATTTAGAGCAACTGTACGTCAGAATTCTTCCAACAAGGGGTCAAAACGTTCGTATAAACTAGCACAAGAACACATATGTTTCTCATATGTCAGTGTACATGAAAATCATGTGATATGAATTTTAAATCGAAAGTAGCGTTATTGGGTTTTATCTTTGAAAAATCACTGTGGGAGATGTACTTGCCTTTTGGCAATGAAACCAGCACTAATGAGTCTGCTTCGTCGTTACAGATTTTTTTGGCCTTCCCGTGTATTTTTTTGAGGCATGTACAATTACTATGAATATATTACGATCAGTCTATACGTATACGTATTTCTATACGTATTTAAATATGTATTTTCGTATAAACTAAAAAGTTTCATTCTTACCCTCCTCTACTTTGTGATGCACTGGGTGTTCGGGGGAGTCGAGGTTGACGACTTGGCTGGGCGGTGAGCGAAGGCGAACGACGGCGGAGGCGGCAGGCGGAAGCTCGGGGTGCTGTCGTCGAGTTTGTCGGAGGGTTGCCAAGCTGGGAGGGGCTTATAGAGAGTGGGGAAGCGACGATGGGAGGCTGTCGATGGCAAGGAGCTGGGGCGGTCGCACGGTGGTGGCATGGTGGTGGCGAGGCGAAGGGAGCTGACGACGGGCAGAGGGCGCGACGAGCATGCATGGGTTGGTGTCGGGGATCAGATGCACAGAGAGGTAGGGGTTACGGGGTTATTAACAGGGTTAAAATAATAATTAAAAAATCTATTTAATTTAATACAACCTAAGTCAATGAGCTATAAATGAAGTTAGGTGTGGAGATTTTGACTAAGCTTAGAGGCTTAGATCAAAACTCCTCCGTCATGAAAACGTGAGAGGCAGCCGACAGGAGATAGGTGATTCATGGTAAATATTACATATTTAGCCCCTCATTTAGCCCCATTTTGTGCATATATGGTACCTATTTGGTCTCTACTATGATCCTATTTTGAATACCCTTAATTATTAGAGTAAACTCTCATTCTATGCATAAAACTGCAATATATTGAGTATTTTTGATCTTTTTGTATTTTTAGTATGAAGATCTCGATCTTAAGATTCCAACAACTATTTATGTGTATTTTTCTTAGATCTGTGCTAATTACTATGAATTTTTGAATGCAGAATACCATTTAAATAGAGAAATACGGGGAAATACGGGAAAAATACGCACGTACGCGTACGAGCTCCTCGGGCGGACCACGTGGCGGCATCGCAGCCGCACCTCGCCTGATCTGACGGCTTCTGCTGATGCACGGCGTGGCAAGATGCTGACCATACGATCAAGATCCGACGCAGGAAATCGCCTCCCGTTTCAGCGAAGCGGACTCACTTCCATCGCCATGTGGCGGCCATCGAGGGCGTTCCCGCCTCATCCAACGGGCAAACGAGTGCACCGACATGGTCAGTTCTTGACCGTTGGATCAAGATCGAAAGGCTCCTATCGAATCCGAGGTGGGCTTGGATGCAAAGCGGGAGCATTTGGTCGAAGATCTAATCCGTTAGGACATGTGTCGCGCCCTGGTCATATCCCGCCTTGATCCAACGCAGGGGTTTGAGGCGGCTGGGTTAAGTGGGTTTCATTCGATTCTAAGCGGGTTTTGGACCCGCTAAGCTATTAAAACCCGCAATGTTTCTATATAAACGTATTCTAGGGTTTTTGGCTGTATTCATTACGTATTGGAGGCTCTCTTGTTCGTATTTTCGTAAGATTTTATGGGGCTTTGGAGACAGTGGCTGGGGGCTCTTGCAAAAGAAATTCTAAGGCTTTTTGAGGAGTTTTGGTGATATAAATCTCAACTTATATCTTGTATTTCACGTATTTAGCATGTATTTTGAACTCTTGATCATGTATTTGCTAATGAAACTTAGTTTTCTTCTCCCCATGCGTGGCTAGTGCCCTCATGTGTTTGTTGTGATGTAATTAGGGCTATGTGATCTCTGAATTTAATGTCTTCTCGTCGTATTATCATGATTTATCAAGTACTTTATTGATTTCTACGTGTATTCTTTGTGTTACGATCTTTGCGGACGTACCACCACCCTAGCTGGAATTTGTGCTTAGATTCTCCATGAAATTAATGATTTGCTTGATTACATATGGTGCTATTTGATGCCCTCTATTGTTGTATCTTCCGATGCTTTATACCATTGCCGGATGAAACACTGTGTATCGATTTAGGTTAAATAATTGGTTCTAACATTTTAGATCTAGATTCACACATATACTGTGAGGACTCCGAGAGGACGATGTACCATAAGTGCACATCTAGGTGTGCAAACCTGGAGGGACCCGAGAGGGGGATGATCCGCGAGGCGCATCTATGAATCTTGATTGAAAACGTTATGAACTAATTGATTAACCAATAAAAGACATTAATATTCATTGATTGCTGATCCCTAATGAAATCACAACCGACACATACTCCTCATTGATACCTTAGTTTGACTTCCCCGTACTTGTTCTAGGATTGGTTTTCGTTTACTTGAAACACTTGTCACAATTTTCTCGATATCAGAAGGTGGTTATTTCTCATTGTATTATTACTCTTCATAGATTGATATTTTGTTTTTGCAGGTCAACTCTCCCGTGGATTCGACACCTGGCTCTTCAGGTTTACTACTTGATCGATCTTCTACACTTGCGAGTAGTTCTCGCACATTTCGAAATGCTATAATAAAGTGTAGGAATAGAAATTTGCAAATCACATTTGGAAACATGACATTAGACTTGAATATTTTCAATGCTTATAAGTTTCTGACGTGCGTTTATATTTCATATATTCACGCACGTTTTCTTTTATGTTTCTCCGTGTTTTTCCGCCGTCTTTTATTCGTTTTCTTGTATTTTCTCGTTTTCTTTCACTTTTCTTTGTTTATCCATGTTTGCAGGATGTTGGCCACGTAGGGGACGTTTAACGATGATATCTCAAGTCCCCGGAGCAACGGGAGAAGTCACGCGTGATCCAGGGGGTCATACGTCGAAGAATTCATCTTTCAGCCCCTCACCCGGTCGGTTGGTCATCTCCAACCGATCGGGTGATGCACGCGTGCACCACCCGGTCTCAGCCGGAGCTCACATGGAAGTCACCCGACCGGTTGGCAGACCGGTTCAGCGGGGGCCTGTTCTCTGTTTTCTCGAGCGAAATGCCAACCGATCGGGTGACTCTCACCCGATCGGTTCATCTGTAGCCGAAAATGAAGAGCTGAAGACACGGGCACCAAACCGATCGCTTCACCCGACGGCTCCAAGATCCAACCGGTCACTCAAAAACTCACCCGACCGGTTCATGTGATCGGGTGAAAGCTCGCCGTTTTCTGTTATTATTTTGTAACGGATCAACCGATCGGTTGACTTGTCAACCGATCGGTTGATGCGAGAGTCTATAAATAGAACCCCTAGGGTTCCAGAAACGGGGCTGCTAGGGGCTGCTAGTTTTTTACTGTTTTCTCACTTTGTGACGGCTGTAATTGTTACTCTTTTGTAAGTTTTCAGATCTTTCTCAAATTTTAGTATTGTCTTATCTACTCTATTAATTCCGCATTACAATCGTCTGATTATGATTCCAACGGTTAATTTTTATTTAGATAGCTTTTTCATGGATTTTTGTGAGTAGTTCCCAAATCTGGGATTTTGGTGGAAACCCCTTCGGGGGCTCTTCCTGATGCGTCCATAGGGTTAGGAAATCGATATGGATTAGGAATCTAACGGTTACGCGGGGTGTTTCATTGTCATCGGCGGGAAAAAGACCGCCTTTGACCGTTGGGCCAAGGGGGAATAAACTTGGCGGTTGACTCCCTAGCCATAGCTCACGCCCATAGCGTAGACGTCGAATCCTAGCACGCGGGAGCGGCAGGATGAGACGTTGGGAGTTGTCGTTGCGGGCTTAGTGCTCTCGGGATCGATCAGTGTTAATGGACATGGGAGTGCCCACTGATCGAATCCGGGAAGTCCGGTGTATCATCCTGGGCACCGACCGAAATATCGGGCCCATGGGACGCCGGTACCACTTCCAGAGGCAACGTCTCACCATTAGACCCTAATTCCGATTGCTATCCATAACCGTAGGCCGTTTCGGTGAGAGCCTCTCGTCGGGTTGGAAACCAAAGTCCCGGGTTTATTTTCTTTCTTGTTGTTCATACCCTTTATTTCTTTCCGTGACAACCATTTACCGATTCGGGCTAGCTCGCCCCCAGGGGTGATTTTGGTCCTACCTGACCCAAGCACAACCTCGCCTCCCTGAGTTCGATATTCCCGCACCCTACACTAACCGTGCACTTGCGGTAAACGACACCGCGCCCAATACCGTAAACGGGGCACCGGTCAAGTTTATGGCGCCGTTGCCGGGGAGGCAACGTGCTTGTTATTTTAGGATCTCTTGAACCCTCGTGTCTAGCTCACATCCCTACCTCGCGATAATTTTCGCATTCTCCTTTTTCTTTTTTATTTTTATCTTTCTTATTTTTATTTCTTATTTTATCTGTTTCTTTCCCACTTGTCGCTTCACGGGTGTTTGTTGTTTTTCATGCGCAGGAGTTCAAGAAGTTTTGACGACTTGATTCCCCTCGATCCAGAGATTAACGCCACCCTTAGGCGTTTGGCCGCCGAGAAGCGAAGAAGAGAGGATCCCGAATCCATGGAGGAGAACACCCTGCCTTACAAGTCCCTGCTGGAGTACTCGATGCCTTCTATCGAGTCCACTTCCGCCATCCGTCCTCCAGCTATCACGGCCCAAAGCTTTGAGCTGAATTTGATCTGGGGTTATCCATGAAGTACCCCGATCCCCCAGACGACCCTCGGTGTAATTTGCTGGAGATGGAAGAATAAAAAGCTGTTGAAGAGAGCTCCTGGGAGATTCTCTTAAGAAACCCCCCCCCCCGATGACGTGGGGGATTTAGAAGACCAAGACGGCCCCAAGGACAAAGATGCTGCTGGGAAAATGAGTGCAGCGAGAACGACCCCTCCCGGGTTCCCCAAGGCTCCTCCTGCGAGGAGAACGGGGAAAGAGCCCATGGACCTCACCAAATACGAGGTCCGGATCCTAAAGAAGATGGCGGGAAGCGCCAACACGAAAGAGAAGCCCCCGGATCCCAAGAACAAGGAGAGGGTAGTCGAGCAAATATTTCTCCAGCCGCTGACTACTCCAAGGGCCTTCAGCTCTAATGAAGAAGAGATGCCGAACTTCGGGCATCACCCGTATCAACCACCGTGAACATCTCTTGCGGGCGTCGAGCCAACGACGTTAAACAAGTGCGCTTCATGGGAGGCAACCTATGCTCTAAACTTTTGCTCACTTTTTAGTGTTATTTCTGACTTTATTTTATCTATTTTTATAAATAAAATCAGCCGCGAGAACATCCGTTCAGGGACTTAGACAATCTGTTGGCTTTTGCAGGAAACAAAGCCCCAACCGATCGGTTGATAACTCACCCGATCGGTTGGGATGTATCAGATACAGGCAGAGATCTGTCCCAAATGAACCGATCGGTTGAAGAATGAGGAGACCGGGTGACAGACCGGGTGAGCTGGGGAGAACTCTCGGAAATTTTTGGGGAGTATCAACCGATCGGTTGAGTTCGAGCGTGATCGGTTGATGCGACCGGGTGAGCAGCCCTAAGTTCTCGGGATAATGAGTGGAGCGGCCAACCGATCGGTTGACAAGTCAACCGACCGATTCGCCTGTAGCATTTCTTCGGCAAGGATTTCGACCTAACCGTCAACCGATCGGGTGACAAGTCACCCGATCGGTTCGACTTAAAACCCTATATAAACCCCCCGACACCCGCTCGTTTTCATCCTCGCCCGATCGCCAAAATCGTCGTCGTTTCGCCTTCCTCTCCTCCCCAACGACCGATTCCTCCTCCCCCACGTCCTCTACTCCTCCATTACTCATTCTCTCCACCTCCTCCATCGATCCCTCCATCATCTTCAACCTCTCTCTCCTTTGGCCTCAAATTTCTGACCTAATTCCCCCAAACAACCCCATTTCGATAATTCTTGCCGGAAGAGATCGCCGCGGCTCCACGCTACCCTCGTTGAACAGTGTGGGGACATCTACGAGCAAGCTCCTCCATCCCGCTTGGGTACACTCGCTCCTAAGCTTATATTTATATATTTGCCCTATAGATTGTGCTTGCTCGTTTGCTTGTGCTAGTGTGCATCCACTGTTGCACTCATTCATACACGCACTCTCACACATGGCTAAGGATAAGGACAATGGTAAGGGGATTATGCAGGAGGAGGAACCGTCTCGAAATAGACGAAAACAAACACGTCCCCCTTCTCGTACACGAGCACTTACACTTGGCCCTCCCCCGCCTGTTATCCCCCCTGTGGACCCAATGTTGGGCCCGCATGGGTATATATTTTGGAACCAGGAGCACAAGGATTTTTACCGTAGGCTCGATGCTCGAGGGCATCTATCTACTAAGTTCCCGCACACAAAAACACTTGTCGATCTCGGTGTCTTCACCGAGGTCAAATCTCTTTTCGCTAACTTAGGATGGTTGGCCTTTCTTAATGCATCTGCCTTATCCTACCCGGCACTTACACTCGAATTTCTCTCTACACTTGTTTGGGAGTCCGGGTCGATCATAAAATTCCGGGTGCGTAACAGGAGTGTCACCACAAATCTGAACACAATTAACGATATATTTGGTTTCCCCAATCTTGGGGATGACTCCATCCGACACTATGGGTACCCGCCCGAGTTTAACGTCGATCAATTCTGGTTCCGCCTCACTCTGTTCCGTGACTATCCCCGAGGAAGGGCCAAGGCCTCCTCCATCATTCATCCCGTGTTTCGTTTGGCCCACAGGATCATTTAATCTGCATTTTTTCCTAGGGACGAGTCCAGCACCGTGACTATCCCTGACCTCTTTATCCTTTGGGCCATGACTTTCCCTTTTGTCCGGGATGATGATGGAATTAGCTTCAGGGCCCCTACCGTCCCCATCCATGGCGGCGATTGGCTTATTTACAAGCTACTCGAGATCAGCCGGGCCGGGAAGGGGAAGTTTTGTTGTGGGGGCATTATCAGGATCATCTGCTCTCACGCCCAATTCAATATTCCCATCCCCAATAATCTTCCAGCTGCCGCAGGACCCTCACAGCTTGATATTGATGTCCTGCGGCACATCCACATGATTAGACCCCACTTGGATGGCCGCTTCATCTTCAATTATGGCCACCCCCCAGCCCCTTACACCATTCTCCCCAACCCCGCTCGCATGACCATTGCTCTCGTGGGAGATTGGACCTTCCCACCTGATCCCGACTTCTTTGCGGGGTTGAATCTTCCTTTCCTTCCCGCAGACGCACGCATACCAACGTCCCCTGCCGCCCACTTAGGCGAGCAGGATATCCCTGCGTCTGGGGGAGATTTAGGGGCTGGCCCGAGTCGTCCTGTTTTTGCTCCGGGACCGATCACGTCTGAGCACCTCTTTGCGGCCATTTCTGGCCTTGTCTCCTGTGCCGGCATGACCACTGCCACCGGCACCTCTTCGACCTTACCTGGCGGCACCACCTCTGCCTCGCGTCAGTCCACATCTTTTGGTCACCGTCAGGTCTCTGCCCGTCTTGGTCTTGAGAGGGAGGTCGCTGCCCTTCGTGAGCTCGCCATGTCCTCTGCCTCTTCGGACCCATCACCATCCTCCTTTCTCACTCACCCACGTTTCCTCGCACTAGAGAGGAACGTGGCAGCCATTCTTCGCCTTCTCACTCATATCCAGGGACCACCTCCACCTTCACCACCTCCACCTTCACCACCCCGGTGATCTCCTCCTCCACCCTCACACACATCCCCACATCCATCACCCCCCTCACCACATTCTTCTCCTCCCTCTTCTAATCCCATCCCGCAATCCACTTCACCCCTCCCGACCACTTCCACCACACCCACACTACCTCCTCCCTCCTCCTCCGTCACTCCATACATGCGCCGGAGGAAATTTCCGGTGCGCTCCAGATCCCTCCCACCACCTCCCACTACCGTCACCACCGCATCTTCTTCCTCCATTTCTATTCCTCTCACCACCTCCTTGATCGCCTTCCTACCACCACCACCCACCTCCACCGACACTCCTCCCATTGTTCACACCACAGCTGCCCCTATTCCTCCACCTCGTTCCCCACTTCTCCGCACACCCCCAGCCTCCCCCGACCATCCACCCACACCCTCTTCCGAGGAGGACGAGGACTCCCCTTCTCCTGCTTACTGATTTCACTATGTTTGTTTTTGACTACCCCTTGCATATCTCTGCATTTCATTGATCATATCATTTTGCTAGCACTGTCATGTTTAGCTTGGGGGACGTCTCTTTTGTGCGCTGTCGTGTTTTGTTTGTTTTTCTCATTTTTGTGTGTGTGCTTGTTTTTCATTTTTTGAGTGTCGTGTCGTGTGGTTTTATTTTTATTTTCGTGTTGTTTGATTTTGATTTTGATTTTTCTTTATTTTCAGTTTCATCTATGTGTTTTCCTCGTTTTCATTTCCTTTTGTGTCAGTGCGTATTCCCCCCCATCTTCATTGCCCTCACGTACTCACTCATATTGCATTGAGGGCAATGCAAACTTCAGCTTGGGGGAGTCGCACTGTGTGCGTCATTTGAGTCCTTCTTTTTCGTTTTTTGTGTCATTTTCATCGTGTTTTTATTTTTTTCTTTTCTCCTTTTTAGCTCTTTTTCCTAGAGATGAATCCTATGATGAATCGCCACAAAGTCACACACACCTAGCATTGCATCGATAATCACACTCAGTAACCCTAGGATTTCGAGTCCTCTTGCATTTCACGCATTGTGGGTCCACTCAGCTTTCTCGTGAGTCGTGTGTCGTGCCTATCTATTTGGTGTGCTTCTGCTTTGTGATTTTACTTTATATACCTGTCTAGGAATGACCCCTAGATTATCACGCTTCGATTTGAATATGCGGTGTTTGTTTCTACTATATGCATGCTATATTTATAGCGTATATTTCAATTCGCGTGCACCGGGATTCCACAACTAAGGACTAGGATAACCCATTTAGCCTATGCTCTATTTAGTGAGAATAGTTTCCTTTGCCCGAGTGTTTAGATTTCGACTTCTTTTTTGTTTTACTTGGTGCAAATCCCCTCGTCGTGTACCGTTCTCCCACTTGGGAGAGTGCACATGTGTATAGCCAAAAACCCAAAAATTCAAAAAAAAAGAAGAGAAAAGAAAAGAAAAACCCAAAAAGAAAAGAAAAGAAAAATTTTGTATAGCCGAAAAGCCAAAAAAAATACAAATGCCCAAAACCCAAAAAAATTTCCGTGTGAATATTTTTTCTACTTGCCGAGAATAAAGGGAAGGCGAGAATTTGCACCGAGTGTTCTACTCCACATCATCTCAACCCCCTTCGTTATCGAAAACACTTGGCTTAGGAACTTTTTAGCTAGTATCTAGGCTATAGTGGCGTGATTTCCTTAACGCTAGTTGTGGAGTCCCCGATGCATGACACGCTTCTATTCTTACTCTTCTCATGCATGCTTGAACTTATATTCGCCGCTTAATTCAATTCGAATCTATATTTGGGTCATATCTTGGATTTGTGTATATCGAGCCTCATAGCACATTGTAGAAAGCGACACCATTTGCTAGCACACGACCACACTCACTCGCGCTTCACCGCGTGGGCCCACGACACTTATTTGGACTCGTTTTCCTAGGTTTAATGGTGTGATTTGGCGCTTGCTTGCTTGGTGTGTCGTTTTTGATTTTGGTGGCTCTGACGGACGATCTAGGATTTAGAGTTTTCCTTTTCTTTCTTCATCTCTATTTTTCCCTTCCGAGCTCCTACTCTCACTCGTCTTCCTCGAGGATGAGGAAGAGTTCAGCTAGGGGGATTTTGACGTGCGTTTATATTTCATATATTCACGCACGTTTTCTTTTGTGTTTCTCCGTGTTTTTCCGCCGTCTTTTATTCGTTTTCTTGTATTTTCTCGTTTTCTTTCACTTTTCTTTGTTTATCCATGTTTGCAGGATGTTGGCCACGTAGGGGACGTTTAACGATGATATCTCAAGTCCCCGGAGCAACGGGAGAAGTCATGCGTGATCCAGGGGGTCATACGTCGAAGAATTCATCTTTCAGCCCCTCACCCGGTCGGTTGGTCATCTCCAACCGATCGGGTGATGCACGCGTGCACCACCCGGTCTCAGCCGGAGCTCACATGGAAGTCACCCGACCGGTTGGCAGACCGGTTCAGCGGGGGCCTGTTCTCTGTTTTCTCGAGCGAAATGCCAACCGATCGGGTGACTCTCACCCGATCGGTTCATCTGTAGCCGAAAATGAAGAGCTGAAGACACGGGCACCAAACCGATCGCTTCACCCGACGGCTCCAAGATCCAACCGGTCACTCAAGAACTCACCCGACCGGTTCATGTGATCGGGTGAAAGCTCGCTGTTTTCTGTTATTATTTTGTAACGGATCAACCGATCGATTGACTTGTCAACCGATCGGTTGATGCGAGAGTCTATAAATAGAACCCCTAGGGTTCCAGAAACGGGGCTGCTAGGGGCTACTAGTTTTTTACTGTTTTCTCACTTTGTGACGGCTGTAATTGTTACTCTTTTGTAAGTTTTCAGATCTTTCTCAAATTTTAGTATTGTCTTATCTACTCTATTACTTCTGCATTACAATCGTCTGATTATGATTCCAACGGTTAATTTTTATTTAGATCGCTTTTTCATGGATTTTTGTGAGTAGTTCCCAAATCTGGGATTTTGGTGGAAACCCCTTCGGGGGCTCTTCCCGATGCGTCCATAGGGTTAGGAAATCGATAGGGATTAGGAATCTAACGGTTACGCGGGGTGTTTCATTGTCATCGGCGGGAAAAAGACCGCCTTTGACCGTTGGGCCAAGGGGGAATAAACTTGGCGGTTGACTCCTTAGCCATAGCTCACGCCCATAGCGTAGACGTCGAATCCTAGCACGCGGGAGCGGCAGGATGAGACGTTGGGAGTTGTCGTTGCGGGCTTAGTGCTCCCGGGATCGATCAGTGTTAATGGACACGGGAGTGCCCACTGATCGAATCCGGGAAGTCCGGTGTATCATCCTGGGCACCGACCGGAATATCGGGCCCATGGGACGCCGGTACCACTTCCAGAGGCAACGTCTCACCATTAGACCCTAATTCCGATCGCTATCCATAACCGTAGGCCGTTTCGGCGAGAGCCTCTCGTCGGGTTGGAAACCAAAGTCCCGGGTTTATTTTCTTTCTTGTTGTTCATACCCTTTATTTCTTTCCGTGACAACCATTTACCGATTCGGGCTAGCTCGCCCCCAGGGGTGATTTTGGTCCTACCTGACCCAAGCACAACCTCGCCTCCCTGAGTTCGATATTCCCACACCCTACACTAACCGTGCACTTGCGGTAAACGACACCGCGCCCAATACCGTAAACGGGGCGCCGGTCAGTTTCCGACATCAATGGAGGAGGAGCCAGAAGAGGTAAATTTAATTGACGCTATGATTGATATGCACTTTGAAAAAGAGCCTGAAGCCATGCCTATGATTGATTATGATTTGGATTGGTGCAACAAAAAGGTAGCGCATTGGTTTTTCATGATGGTTATGGGCAACACATATTATTCGACGAACAATTGCATTCTCATGTTACTAATGCATCATATTTGCTGCATGGAATTGGAGGGATTCACATAGAAAATGATTTGGAAGTAGAGGTGCTTGGATATAATGCTATGAAGGCCAGCATGACATTGAAGGAGAAAGCAGTGTAGTTGATTGAGGAGTTACTACCACCCACGTCGTTTCGACAACCACCTATTGGTGGTACCTAAACCGATGTGTTCTTTCCTTACTCAGCAGTAGTGGATTTTTTCTTTATTTTACACTTGTTTACGGGTGTTTTCTCACCATTGAATCGTTAACCGACGACTGTACGGTCAACGTGGTCAAGGGGTCGGTTGAGATCCCTTGGACACGCCAAGCTCACGTGTGCTCAGCGTGAGTCAGAGATGGAATCGAGGTTGAGCGTCGGTCCTCGGCTGAAACGGAGCTGAGGGGAGGCCTCGGCTCTGTTCGATGGGCTCGGCCTCAGTTGGACGTGCGTCAAGGGGGAGCCTCGGTGCTTCGCTCAGTGCTCAGTCTTCGATCGGTAGCCACACCCGCTAGCTACGAGGGTGGTCTTCGGGCGCTGAGGGGTAGCCTCGGCGCCTCGGTCAGCTTCTTCCTGAATAGACGAGAAACTCATTAGGGTGGCCGGACCTTGGTTCCGGCCGAATCCCCTCTGATGCCTAAGTCAGATCAAGGTCTGAGGAGTACTCGGTGGGGTAGGTATGACTCGAGAGGAGATCGATACGCTGACCCTCGGCGCGAGCAGGGGAAGGGAGAGAAATGGCGGAAAACCAAAGTCATTGATGAAATACCTCAGATTTGAGTACTTGGGATTCGATCCCTTTCTTCGTTGTCCTTCCGATCCTTTTATGGAGCTTCGTCCACATTTGCCCCTCGTCCACGCCCCCACGCTGTCTGCCCCACTCACGCCCCCGAGATCCGTCCCCACGATGGCGCCTGCCTGCGTCATGGGGGAGCCGATTACGGGGCCCCTTAATGGACATTAAGGCATCGTGCTCCGTGGGAGCGGTTACCCCCGGTGATCATGGGCTGGTTATGAGCGTGTCGGACCGTGGACGGTTCAGGTCTGAGATTTCCCGTGGGTCTAATTGATCGGGCCGTACCTTCTTCGTGGGCCTCCCGCCCTCGGGTTGGGCTCGGGCCCCTCGGTTCTCGGGCCTCCCCAATATAGGCGTATCAATTTCCCCCATCGATCGTGTCGATCCACTCCAGTTGGCTTGGCTCGGCCGATGTGACTTCCGCCGATTTTGACAGGCGTGCCAGTCGAGGCTGGTCCACTAAATGGAGGCCATCATGAGGCGGCCCGTTCAAATCCCTCTAGGTGTGGGTTTCGAGGTGCCATCGCTCCCAGATGCTGCCACGTGCCCCCGTGCGTTCATCCTCGCCGGGCAAGGGGTCGTCTTGGGGAAAGAGAGGGGCAAAAGGGGAGTCGATGTCCATTGGGATAGCTCCACCAATCGTCATCTCCCCATCTCTTCCCTTTTATTTTCGTCGAACTAAATCCTGTTCAAGCTTCACCTAATGTCATCATCCTCCGCCACCGGTTTGGGTTGCCCAGAAGACGTCGGTGATCCCAACCTGGCTTGTGGGTCGGTCTCGACGGTTCGCCGTCATGGGGGCGTGCTTCCAGGGGTGCCCTCCGATGTTCTGGGGTATTCCTCGTCTGTTTGTGCCACCTCAATCGGGGGTATGCGCACCCGTTATCTTCTTCCCCCATGCTCTGCCCGGGCTCCTGAATCCGACGAGCGGATCTGCTTCCCCGGTCCACGTGAGGTCGTGGTATACGAAAAGTGTTTTCGGTTCGGGCTTCGGTTTCCTCTCCACCCCTTCATCGCCGAATTTCTGCGGGCTCATAGAGCGGCCTTATGCCAATTCTGCCCCAACGCCATTAGGCTCATCGTCGGGTTCATTGTTCTCTGCGTACTGAAGGGGGTGGTCCCCTCCCTCCGACTCTTCGCCCAATTCTACCGTCTGAGCCATCATCAGTCGGGGGCCTGGATTTATATCAGTGCTCGGCCAAAGATGAGCCAAGTGTTAGGGATGTCGAGCTCCTTGAAGCTCTGGAAGGGTGAATACGTCTTCGTCGTCTTCCCGTCAGACGTAGATTTCCCGACCCAATGGAGCACCGTCGGCACGCTGGCTCTTGAGCTGGGCGAGCCAACCGATGCCGAGCTTGAGGCGGTGAAGACCCTGCTGGCAGTCCCTGTGAAGGACCAGAGAATCGACGTACTCTTTGACGATCTTAACTTGCGGAAGACCACTTGGCCCATCGGCGAGTTCTGCTGACGTCTTCCGCTTGGAGGAGTTGATGTGTGGGGCTATCCAGGCTAGTTCTGACCCTTTCCACTGCCCCCTTGTGCAGGTGGATTTGCCCCTAGCCCCTCTTCGACCCCTCCTCAAGTCACGGTCCCAGAGCCCGCTCCGCGAAGGAGGGATCTTGTATTAGAGGTCCGAAAGAAACAGCGGGACGGGCCTCCCGGTGCAGGTCCCAAGAGAGCGAGGGGGCAAGCTCTATCCTCCCCCCTGCCAGGCGCCTCAAAGAAGGCCCGTGCCCAAGTCAAGGAGGTCGGCGTTCCGCTGCCTGAGGGTCGGGCCCCGTCCTCCTCGGTTGAGGCCATTTGGCCGTGGCCGGGGCCCTCATCGTCACCGCAGAGCCCTCTCCCTGAGGTTTATGAGCGGTACCTGGGAGCGTTCCACTAGGTTCCCGCCGATTTACATCAGTCGGGCGAGGGTCTTCTCCGACCTCGCTTCCCGATGGGGCCGAGGGAGTTGGTTTTTGCTGACTGCGGAGTGGCGGCGTGGCTGGCTGAGAACTGCTGCCTTCCTCCGGACCAAGCTGTGTTGGATGGGGTCAAAGGCGACCGCCTAGCCGCCTTCATGGTCCAGGCTGGCCAACATGTGAGGCATTCTCGCATACCTCATTCCTTGTAGCAGTCTTCATTTCATCCTCGTCTCTTGGTGCAGTTGTCCTCGGTTGGGCTTTCGATAAGACGCTAATTCGAGGATCTTTCTCAGGCCAAGGCTGATGTGGCACGGATTGCCGATGCCGTGGGGGGCAAAGGAGAGGCAAGCCAGCTGGCCGAGGCGCGCGTCAAGTCCCTGGAGACCGGGGTAGCTAAACTCTCCTCTGCTTTAGAGAAGTCAGATCGGGAGAAAGCCTTGGCTTTGGTTGGGAAGTCTAAGGCTGAGGATCGGATTTCTGAGCACATGGAGGCCGCCGAAGCGGACGTCGAAGCTGGTGTGGACCATGCCCCTGTCGTTGCGACCGACTCCCCGGAGCTCTCCAGTCTTCTAGAGGCGGCAGAGGAGAGAGAGAAAGCTCTTCTAGTCCATCTTAATGAGAGATCCAGAGAGATCGAGGTGGAGCGGGCGAAGCATCAACGTCGGGCCACCATCTTCGAAGATCGGATCCGAGAGCTGGAGGCGGTGAACCCCGCTCAGATTTCCCAAAACGATGTGCAAGAGTATGCCCTTTCTTTCGTAGCCCCGGCTATGTCCGAAGCGTTCGAGAAGGGGTTCACCCGCTGCCAATCCGAGATCCAGAAGAGGTTTCCACTCTCGGGGATCAATTTCGAGGAGCTCCGGGTGTACTCCGACGGTGAGGAGGAGACACGGGGCAGACCTCCTGTGCAATCTGCCGGCGGCCCTGAGGGGGCTCCAGGTGGAGACGAGTGAGTGAGGGTTTAAGGTTGTTGCTCGGTTATTGTGCTTGTTGTGTAACACACCCTCCCTTCTCATTCTATTTAGAAATGAAGTCTCCTTTTTCTGCCTGTGACTGCTCGTCTTCCCCGTTGGTGTATGTCCCATTTTTGGGCTTTGTTGGTGATGATGCGGCCACCCTGTCGGGGGTATTGCCCCCTGTCCTTGCAGCGTGTTTGGCCGATCGGTTGGCTGGGGGACACTATCCCCCAGGCTCATGATCCGATCGGTGCGCCAACATGCCGAGGGAGTTGCCCTCGGCCTTAAAGTCGGTTTGGTAGGTCAGTCTGCTAGGGGTGCGACCCCGTGTCTTGAGACTGACTGATGAGGTTAACTGCTGAGGTCGACCTCTTGACCGACGAGGTCGACCTCTTGACCGACCTGCTAGGGGAGTCGCCCCTAGCCTTACGGCCGGCCGGTTAACCGACCAGCTGGGGGAGTTGCCCCCAGCCTTACGGGCAGTTGGTGTCGTTCAGCTTGCTAGGAGGGCTACTCCCAGTCTGACGGCGGATCGACGGACCGACCCGCTGGGGGAGTTGCCCCCAGCCTTACGATCGATCCACCCCCCTGGCTAGCCAAGGGGGGAGGGAGGGCCCTCAACCTGTCGGCCGGTTATGGGAGTCAACCTACTAGGGATCTATCCCCTAGCCTCATGAGCCTCTGCTCGGGCGCTCACCCCGTGAGGTCTCCCTCATCCTGAGTGAGCTTCTCCTGATCGTAAAATACGGAGATGAATAGGCTCAAATGATTTTATTCGGGTAGATGGGAGAAAAGAGATACATTTGTGGGTGATCTCATTGATAATACTTGCACAGGTGCTCGGCATTCCAGGTATGGGTGAGGATCTTCCCCTCCGAATTAGCTAGTCGATAAGTCGTGGGTCCGAGGACCTCGATGACCTTGTAGGGTCCTTCCCACTTAGCCGCTAGCTTCCCTTTGCGAGTGATCTCAGGGCTGAAGGCAGCTTTTCTGAGGACCAGATCCCCTTGGCGGAAGCTCCTCCCGCTAACTCAGGAATTGTAGTAGCGAGCCACCTTCTGCTTCTGGCGGATGATGGTGGCCAAGGCCTGCTCCCGTCGCTCACCTAGGAGCTCCAAGCCGAGCTCCAAGCCCTCCGAGTTCCTTTCCTCGTCGAAATGCTTTATGCGGAGGGATTTCTCCCTACTTCGACTGGCACCACCGCCTCGACGCCATAAGCGAGCATGAATGGGGTTTCTCCCGTGGCCTGCTTGTGGGTCGT
>CM061140.1:67976740-68001734 GCA_030789695.1 Scilla litardierei
GCAGATCTTTGGCCTCCCTGTGTCACCCTCGACTTGGCCGATCCCCCTCGAGGTCTGAAACCTGATCGTCCGATGGAGAGTCGAGATCACCGCACCGACAGCGTTGAGGAGCAGGCAGCAGATGATCCCATTGTACGCTGATCCGATCCTCAGCGCCACGAACTCCGTCGTCAGGGGCACCGAGTCGGGCGGGGTCCTGAGCGTGACAGGGAGGCGGATTGCCCTGACGATAGGAGCGGAGTGACCTGTGAAGCCTATCATGGGCCCCGAGCTTGGCTCCAGGTCCTCGTCCCGTAGCCCCATCCTCTCCAGAGTCGACATGAAAAGGATGTCGCACGAGCTGCTAGTATCGACAAGCAGTCGCCTCACCATGGATGCATCGATGACAGCAGAAACCACGAGTGCTTCTTCTGACCACGGTTTCTCCCTCGCGGCACCCCCCCGTCGACTGGGAGGGGTGAGGAAGGGTTTTCGGCCTCCACATCGTAGTCCCTTGTGCGGCCGTGTCGGGGTCTGTTCGGACCTCCGGTTCGAGACATGCACCGAGCAGTCATGGTTCCTTGTGCCGATCGCGATACAGTCCAGGTGCCGTCGTCGGGGTCGTGGCCTTCTTTCGCTGCTGAGGGCGAGGCCGCGTCATTGTTAGTGTAGTTGTTTTACGTGGGTGTTAGCTCGTTCCCATAGACGGTGCCAGATGTTTACAGGTTAGGCGATGGATCCGCGGTTGAGCAGACGCTTCGGGAAAGCATCGATCTTCGGTTGGCGTGGAGACGAGGGGAAGCCTCGGTTCCAAGTTAAGTGCTCAGCCTCGACTGGACGAGCATCGAGGGGAAGCCTCGGCGCCTTGAATGCTCCTCGGTCTTGATGGGCGACGGCACCCGCTAGCGGCAAACGGGTTCGTTCCTTTTCGAGTCGTAGCCTCGGCGCCTCGGTTCAGCTCCTTCCTGGACAGACGAAGAAACTCATCAGGGGGGGCAGACCTTGGTTCCGGCCAAGTCTCCTCTGATGCCTAAGTCAGAACGGATCTGTGTAGTCACGGTGGGATCGGTACGGCTCAAGAGGAGGCCAGCACACGTATCCTTGGACCGAGCTATGGCAGTGGAGACAATGGGGAAAAGCAATGTCTAGTTAATGGAATACCTCCGTTATATGTGCCAAGGATTTGATCTCCCTCCCGGTTGCTCCTCATATCCCTTTATAGGTCCCCTGACCGCCTTCAACTCACGTCCCCGCGATCCGCCTTCATCAAGGCGCCTGTGCACATTGTGGGGGGTCGATTAGTGGGCTCCTTAACGGTCATTAAGGTGCCGTGCTTTCAGGGGGACGGTCATCGTCAGAGAGCGTGAGCTAATCGTGCGTCTTCCGGGCCGAGGCCAGTCCGACTTTGAGTCCTTTCGCGGGCCTCGTCAGGCGGGCCTAATCACATTTGTGGGCTTCCCTCTCTAGGCTTGGGCTTGGGTCTCTTGCTCTTGGGCTTCTCCAAAATAGTCGTATCAATGTCCATTGGAACCGGAAGATCGACATCTTCAACTGAAAAATAAGAGAAGACAAAATTAGGCCAAAATATCATATCATTTAATAAAATGATACATATCTTCCAAAAAAGTGGAAAATAGCATGGAGGTCGAAAAAATCCGCAAAAATGTCCGTTGTAACCGAGAGATCGCCATCTTCAACTGGAATATAAGAGAAGACAAAATTAGGCAAAAACATATTATTTAACAAAAAGATCTCCATCTTCAACTGGAAAATAAGAGAAGACAAATTTAGGCTATAAAATCATATCAATTATCAATTATTTAAAAGATCCATATCTTTCATAAAATGTAGAAATTAGCACCAAGATCAGAAAATGATATATAAAAATCTTATCAGTTGAAGAAGGCGATATCCCGGTGACAACAGACATTTCTATTGATGAAGATGGCGATTTCCCGATTTCAACGGACATTTTTTGGCCTAATTTTGTCTTCTCTGATATCATTTAACAAAACGATTCACATCTTTTAGAAAATGTGAAAAATAGCCAGGAGCTCAGAAAAATCCGCAAAAATATACGTTGGAACCAGGAGATCGCCATCTTCAACTGAAATATCAGAGAAGACAAAATATGGCCAAAAAATCATATCATTTAATAAAATGATTGCCGGCATCAACTGGAAAATAAGAGAAGACAAAATTAGGCAACAAAAATCATATCAATTCACTACAACAAAATTAGTCATTTACAACTTTAATGCGACAACATTTCTATTTTGGTAGTTGTAATGAATGTTTACCACAACGTTTTTATATTTGAAAGTTGTAAAAAATATTTTTTACAACTTTTTTCCTGGGATAGTTGTAAAAAATGGTAATTACAACTTTTTTCGTGCTAGTTGTAAATTTTAATTTTGATACTACAACTGTTTTTTCCATGAAAATTGTAAAAAATGTTTATTACAACTTTTTTTCGTTGATAGTTGTAAAAAATGGTTATTACAACTTTTTTTCGTGAATAGTTGTAAATGTTAATTTTGACACGGCAACTTTTTTTTCCATGAAAGTTGTAAAAAATGTTTATTACAACTTTTTTCGTGGATAGTTGTAAAAAATGATTGTTACAACGTTTTTATCGTGAATAGTTGTAAATGTTAATTTTGACATTACAACTTTTTTCCCATAAAAGTTGTAAACCATATTTATTACAACTTTTTTCGTGGATAGGTGTAAAAAATGGTTATTGCAACTTTTTTCGTGAATAGTTGTAAATGTTAATTTTGACACCACAACTTTTTGGGGATCAAGTGTTAGGGTTTTCAAGATTTTCAGAATAAAATTTGATGCAATTTTAGCTTTAACACAAAATAAATTTTATCTCAACACATAATTCTCAACTAAGAATAAATTTTGATGCAATTCAAACTTTCGCCTAAGAAGATGAAGGCAAACAGGCAGAGGGTTAGGGTTTTCGGGGGTAAAAAGCTCGATTTGCGGTGGTGTGCTGCTGTACGGGAGGGGTTAGGGTTTTTTTGCTTCTTTCACGAGAGATAGACGGCGAGAGGTTGAGGGGTTGGGGGAATCTCTGGGGTCGGCTTCCGCGAGAGATCGATCGAGCTTACGAGAGTATCATGGTGTTTGGGTAGCACGTGCACGACATGTGAGTTGGACGGAAAGAGTGTGAGCCGTTGATTCTAATCGGATGGTTGGGAGTTGTTTGCTCACTTAAAATTTTTTTGATTCCATCTCACCGTAGCTTCTCATGCAATTTAAGCTTCCACTGATTCATATGAGAAGGTGAGAAAGAGGCTTTAAGTGTGAAATAAGATCTCAACCATCCGATCCGATCGGCTGGCTTAGATTAACTACGCCTGGCTCATGTGTCACTCATGTGCTTCCCAACTCACGGGCTCCCCATCCAGCATCTCTACATCACACGCCCCGATCCCGTCGCGTTCTCTCTCGCTACTGAAGACCCCACAAAACCCCAAATCTCATTTCCCTCTCGCGATCTCTCTCGCTGTCGAAGACACCAAAAAACCCCCAAATCTCATATCCCTATCGCGATCGCTCTCGCACGAAGACACCAAAAAATACCCCAGCCCCTCGCCCTCTCGTGATCAATCTCTCCCAACGACCACAAAGAAAAACCCTAACCCCTCCCGTGCTCCCGCGTCCCCAGTTGGTGAAAAATTTGTCGCTGGTGAAAAATCGAGCCGTTTACCCCCAAAAAATCCTAACCATATCTCATTCACTCCAGCTTGTTCACCCAATTTCAGCCACTTCTTCGAAACTCTAGCTGCAGATCAAGGTGAGGTAGAGATTATTTGATATTTTGATTTATTTGTTTATTTTTGTTAAGAAGCTCAGGCTTTCAGTTTCTTATTTCAGTTTCCCGCAAAAGATGAGATTTTTTGGTTTCTTCAATGACCCTTTTCAAATGCGGTGGGGGTTCCCCCTTACTGTTCACGTTGGTCGGGGTTTTTCGGCTCGTTTTGAAATGGGTTTGTTTGGTTTCGTTCAACCCCATTGTTTTCTCTACTGGGTCGGGTTCTTCTTTTATTGCTTGCACTGTAGCTAGTGTGGGATTTTTGCTGTTTATTTGTACCGTCCTAATTTATTTCAATATCTTTACGGGTTTGGAAAAATGATACTTATAATTCAATTGCAAATGAGCAGAAATAACGAATGCCCTGCATGCCGTACTCATTGCGCAAGTAGACGTTCTCTGAGGGATGATCCAAATTATGATACTCTAATTGCTTCTTTATGTCCAAACATCGATAAGTATGAAGAAGAGGTATGTGTATTGTTGAAACTTGAGATCTTTTTCATACTACTCAATAGTTGGAATAGCGTGTATCTTTCTTTGTGGTGCTCAACCATAAGTTGAATTTTGGCTGCATGAATTGGCTTTACATGAAGAGGAAAAAAACCGGAATGAGAAGGTATTATAGCCTTTATTTAATTTGTCCATACACTAGCATCAAAATTTTCATAATTGGGATTTTTAGTTACCACAGTTTCCTGATCTGGCAAAAGGTTTTTCTGTGCTATTGATATATGTTAGATGGAAAGAGTTCGCCATTGGAAGGAAGGGGCAAAGAAAGGATCCAGATACCCATGTTAGAGGGAGATTCCTTCATTTTGATTGCAGGATTTCCTATAGAGCTGAAGTCGCATTGTTTATGGTCTAATGCATATTTGTTTCACAAAGAGGGCTACTGGATTTAGAGCACCAGGGTGGTGATTATATTCTCTACATTAAGGTAGACCAAATATTGTATTTTGCTTTAGCTAGCTGACCTTTTGAAATAATTTTTGGTAGTTACGGGTACATTGAAGTGATACGACCAGCTACTCAACCTGGTGCTTGATGAAGCAGTTGAATTCCTAAGAGGTATTTAATTAATAAACATGTTGGCATAGTTATTTGGTTAACTCGTATCGGCTGGAAACCACCAAGTCAAACATATGTTTTTGGGTTTCATGCACTTTAAGCATTGTGGTAGTTCCTTTCACGCTGATGTTATAGCTGGAAAGTTTCCTCTACTGGCATACTAGTGTTATATAATCCCTGAAGTACACTCAGAAGTCAGAATATTTTTATGCATAGGAATTAATTCTTTTTTAGCAAAGTAATGTAGATTCCAAGGGATGTTCCATTTCAATTACATGTTGCACATATACATGATTTTATGGTAGAAGTTTGGTGCCGCAATGATTCTGGTGAAATGGAAAACTTGTGACGAGGAATTTTAATAATACACAGTAGGGAGAAAATTATCAGTTTCCATGTGTACATGACATTTTGATTCCATGATTACTTCTTGCGGCATATGGAACAATGTAATTATATTATTCCTAATACTTCCTCCATAATTTAGGTTATTTTTAAATCACATATATTGTAATGCAAAGCTACACAATCTTGACATGATACAGATGTGCAGTACAGTTGCCCCAAATTCTTGCATGAGATTATTATATGACATACTAATTAGTGGTTTATATAATTTTCAAACCATTTGTTCAAGATAATAATAGTTTAATTTCTTCACAAAATTTAAAATTTAGACATTATATAACATAAATAATTTTATTTTCCACCTTATACCTTGATGTTTGCTATTTTGGTATTGAAATCTCAATCTATCCGAGTAATAACAGCAACCGATAAAACCGTGGAGTTGTAGCATGGTGCATGTAGAGATGTAGAGATGTAGAGATGTATTGTTGATAATTAAAGGAAAATTAATGGCCGTGTAGAGATGTATAATTTTTCTGGTTGATGATTTATAATGTAAGGGGCTGTTGGCGTCTGTTACAGGCATGATGACCGTTGGATGCTATTTTTCAAAATTTCCCGGGTTCTTTTCTTCCTCATTCCCTCTCACCAAACACTTTGCTTCACAAAAGGGACATTAAACTATAAGGAATACATGAGGGATGGAGAGAGACCTAACAGCAACTCTGTTGGTGAGCCGTTGCTCCAATCGAAGATTTCTTCTTCACATCTCTCCATAAAAGACCCACAAGCATTTTCATTCTCCTCTAATCACAAAGAGCTCTTCAACTACTGCCAAGAGAGAGTAGTTACTGTGATCTACAAATGACATTGTCTCTCAGGGTAAGCTCTCCGATGGTTGATTAGTCGATGTGAAACAATTGTCGGTGCAATTGCACCAGGGGAAACGACAATTCTTGGCAAAGATTGGGACTAAATCAGCAGTACAACATAGAAACCTTGTGAAGTTATATGGTTGCTGCATGGAGGGAGCCAATAGATTATTGGCTTACGAGTATCTAGAGAACAAAAGCCTTGATCAGGCTATTTTTGGTATAAATTAATAGAACTATTCCCTTGATTCAAAGATGCATATTGAATTATGATCAGTGGATTGCAGGAAAGAGCAACCTACATGTCACGCCCCGCTTCCCTAAAATGGAGTCGAGACGTGAGAAGGTCCGCTCAGACGTGGAGCCGTGAAGCTGTACGCCTGATAAGCGTCAATCTAGTGAAAGCAGGTCCCTGTAAATGCATACGAAACAATAATAATAATAATAATAATAATAATAATAATAATATAGAAAGGAGACTGTTATAAAATAACCAATCTCAGAAATTCGTCCACAATAATATCCAACATCACAGACAAGCCACCATGCTAAAAGGAAAGAGTCTAAAGGCCTAACACACGGCCAACAAATCAAACACTACATAGAAAGGGTGCTACGCACCGATAACTAAAAGCAGTCTAAAACAAAAGGGAAAGCTCAACGAGGACACTAAGACTGATCTCCAGTGTCCACGAAGTCCTCGATCAACACGGGTTCTGACTCAACGTAAGCAAACACCACGTCCTCAGCGACAAACTCAGGCTCGGGATCTAACATGTGTCACCCAAAAGAGAAAAGGGGCACATGTCAGCAAGTCGAAAGACTTGTGCAAGGAAACTGAAAGAAAGGTAAACTAACAACCTAGCAGTTATAGTATGGTGCATGGCATGACAAGTATCGTATGGAAGTAACAAGTAAAGTACACTTATCAAGTAACCAGTGGTAGGTGTGACATGTATGGTCAAGTAACAAGTACAAGGGATCACCCACACACATGTGAGCGCCCTATTGCCCACAGGCTATGTTCAAGTACAAGGGATCACTCACACACAGGTGAGTGCCCTATTGCCCGCAGGCTGTGTTGAGCTCGTTTTCTGGACCACGAGCCAGAATCGTATTTGGCCTAGGGTTGTGCCCGTAAAACGGGTGCCTAGCCGGAACAAGTAGCACTAGTATGTAGCGATGCTACGCAATCACGATGAGTGTTCAAGCATACAATGACATGAGCAGAAATTCGCGTAACGTTAATTGAATTTAAACATGACAGGCAAAATGCAATGACGTGAACAGATATTCGCGTACCGTTAATTTAAATTAAACATGGCAGTTAAAGATGCATGGATGAAATGAATAGTTAATACGCGTACCGTTAAGTGAAATTAAACGTGACATACAAGCATGATGAAGGTGACAGACCAAGCTTCGTTGTCAAGCTAGGTCAATGGCGTCCAGACGGCTATCCTTTCACCGTCTAGTCTCTTTTACGCTAAAGCAAGGAAATGGCCTAAGACATGGCCCAAATCAAGAGATGCAAGTTTCACTTGCCTGATACCGACGAGGACGGTCGACAAGCACGTCACACAAATGTTATCTACGGTGAATGGACCACTGCTATAGAGAAACAACATTAGAAAAGATATCTAGAACCGGTTTCTTAATTGAATCCTATGATGTCTAATAACCATTTTTATTAGGGTTTTACAATATCAATGTGGGTTGTGAAAACATTAAAGGATCGAACACTACCGTATAGAAGCGGAAGATCGACGCCGAGCAACCACGGCAACGGATGAACGATCCGGGAACCACGGCTCAGATCTGAAATGACGGGGAAAATCTGGAGAAAAATGGATTAAAGGGGGTTTTGAAGAGGAGATTGAAGCTTGGCCAATGGAGGTGAGATGGAGCTTGGGATGGTGAAGATAGGCTTGAGATGAAGGAGGAAGGGTTTGGGGAAGATGGAGAAGGATTTGGGGAAGACAATGGCTCAGGAGAAAAGAAAGAAAGTGAACGTGATTGGGTCTATTTATAGGAAGAATCCGGCGGCTGCCCAGAAATTAGGGTTTCGACACTGATTAGTCGGTCAAAGAGCAACCACTGACCGACTAGTTTGGGAACTAGTCGGTCGGTTGACCAACGCAGACCGACTAAGTGTAAACAGTAACTCCTGACGAAAAATAGGATTTAGATTTAGTCGGTCAAAGAACAAATACTGACCGACTAGTTTCTCATCTAGTCGGTCGACGAACGTTCTTAGACCGACTAAGAATGAACAGTACTTGGTATCAAAAATGATCATAGAGCTAGTCGGTTAAAGAACGATTTCTGACCGACTAGTTTGCAACCTAGTCGGTCGACAAACGTTCTTAGACCGACTAACGATAAACAGTAACTCCTGAATAATTATCAAAGCCCACTAGTCGGTCCATGAAGGTTTGCCGACCGACTGGATCGTCATCTAGTCGGTCGGTTCCCCTTCTTGTACCGGCTAACATGCACTGAAAGTTCCGAAATGGAGCGCGAGGCTCCAGGATCGATTCCTAAGACTCCTAGGCTCAATCTAACAGTAAGATACGACCGATATGAAGCCCGTCACGAATGACTTACTCCAAACTCGACGATCGACGGAAGAATCTAGAGAATCACAACGAAACGAACGAAAATGAAAACTACCGAGACGGAAATGGAAATCACAACCAAAGAGAAGGCAACCATATATATATATATATATATATATATATATATATATATATATATATATATATATATATATATATATATAATCCATACAAGAAAACCAGTCGTTACATCCTCCCCAACTTAAGAAAAATTCCGCCCTCGGAATTTCCCAACACTCACGTGTCCGGGAACAAAAGTGGGTAACGCTCTCGCATCTCATCTTCTCTCTCCCAAGTAGACTCTCCCGGCGAACCGTGTCTCCACATCACTCTAACAAGATTAACAACCTTGTTCCGAAGTGACTTCTGATGCCTGTCCAAAATCATCACTGGATGCTGGTCATACGTCAAATCCGGGCGAACGGCGATCTCTGAGAAATCCACAGCATGAGATGGATCGCTGATGTATCGACGAAGCTGCGACACATGGAAAACATTGTGAACTCCTTCCAAAGATGGCGGCAAGGCTAAGCAGTAAGCTACCTCGCCAACTCTCTCCAGAATGTCAAACGGTCCAATGTATCGCGGGCTCAACTTCCCTCGCTTCCCAAAGCGAATCACTCCACGATTCGGGGAAATCCTCAGAAACACATGATCCCCAGGCTGAAACTCCAAAGGACGACGTTTAGCATCAGCCCAATGCTTAAAACGGTCCTGAGTAATTCTCAACCTCTCTCGAATGTTCCTGACAACCTCCACAGCCTCCACAATCATCTCAGGTCCCAACAGCTCCCTATCACCAATGTCATCCCAATTCAATGGCGATCGACATTTCCTCCCATACAATGCGGCGAAAGGCGCCATGCCAATGGACGCCTGGTAGCTGTTGTTGTAAGAGAACTCTACCAAGTGTAGATGGTCCTCCCACGAACCCTTGAAATCCAACTTGCATGCCCTCAGCATGTCCTCCAAGATCTGAATCGTCCTCTCGGACTGGCCATCCGTCTGCGGATGGTACGCCGTGCTGAAACTCAGACGCGTACCCAAACTCTTCTGCAAACTCTGCCAGAACTGAGATGTGAACCTTGTGTCTCTGTCCGACACGATACTCATGGGGACTCCGTGAAGTCGTACGATCTCCTGCACGATTCACGTTACATCACTATCTAAGCTAGGAAAAGGAAACAGAAACGGAGAGTAAAAGAATTTACCTCCATGTATCTCCTCGCTAGCGCCTCAGTGGACTGTCCTACTCGGAATGGAATAAAGTGCGCGAATTTGGTCAATCGTTCTACGATCACCCAAATCGCGTCATTCTGCTTCGGACTCCGAGGCAGTCCAGTCACAAAGTCCATAGTGATGTGTTGCCACTTCCACTCCGGAATCGGAAGCAGTTGCAGCAACCCTGCCATACGCTGATGCTCCGCCTTCACTTACTGGCAAACCAAACACTTGGCTACACTCCGAGCCACACTCCTCTTCATGCCATGCCACCAAAAGTTCAGACGAAGATCCTTGTACATCTTGGTCCTACCAGGATGCACAGAATACGGCGAACTGTGTGCCTCCACCAGCAACTCCTCTCTGATATCCCAAGCTGGCACACACAATCTGGCTCCATACCTCAACGAGCCATCATCATGAATCAAGAAGTCAGTCCTCAGTCCGGCTCCAACCTGTTCTCGAATCTTCACCAGCTTCGGATCTTCGGCCTGGCCAGCCTTAATCCGATCCACAATCGTCGACTGTACATGCATACACATCAACGAAGAATCCTCCCCAGGTAGAACAATCTCCACGCCAGACTCATAAAAATCCTGCTGCAATCTCCACTGCGAGGTCAACATCATCACCGTTGGAAGCCTACTCAGCGCATCCGGAACCACATTCACCTTGCCAGGGTGATACTGCAAATCAATCTCATAATCTGCCATGAGCTCCAACCATCGACGCTGTCGCATGTTGAGCTCCTTCTGAGTAAAAATATACTTCAAGCTTTTGTGATCGGTGAAGATCTTCACTTTCTCACTCAGCAAGAAGTGCCTCCAAATCTTAAGAGCAAACACAACAGCAGCCAACTCCAAATCATGCGTCGGGTAATTCTTCTTATGAACCTTGAGCTGACGAGATGCATAAGCCACCACATGTCCATGCTGATACAAAACACAACCGAGACCCTTGCCAGAAGCATCGCAAAAGATCTCGAATCCTCCACTGCGATCAGGTACAGCAAGAACAGGGGCAGTCATCAGTCTTTCCCTCAGAACACCCAAGGCATTCTCACAATCACCCCACCAAACAAAAGGCACATCCTTCTGCGTCAATCTGGTCATCGGCTCCGCAATACGGGAAAAATCCTTAATGAAGCGCCGATAATATCCCGCCAAACCAAGGAAACTCCGAATCTCAGACACTGACAGCGGAACAGGCCACTCCCTGATGGCCCTAATCTTCTCGGGATCCACCGAAATACCATCACCAGAAACCACATGCCCGAGAAAAGCAACTCTGTCCAGCCAAAACTCGCACTTCGAAAACTTAGCATACAACCGATGCTTCCTCAAAATCTCCAACACTGTCCTCAAGTGCAAGGCATGCTCTTCCTCTGACTTCGAATAGATCAGAATGTCGTCAATAAAGATAACGACAAACTTGTCTAAAAAGTCGTAGAAAATCATGTTCATCAAATTCATGAAAACTGCGGGTGCGTTAGTTACGCCGAAGGGCATAACCACAAACTCATAGTGTCCATACTTCGTCCTGAAAGCTGTCTTCGGAACATCATCCTTCTTCACCTTCAACTGATGGTAACCACTTCTCAAATCCAATTTAGAAAACACCCTCGATCCTCCAAGCTGATCAAATATATCATCGATGCGAGGCAACGGGTATTTATTCTTAATGGTCACCGCATTCAGCTCCCGATAGTCCACGCACATGCGACGCGAACCATCCTTCTTCTTCACCAGCAAGACCGGTGCCCCCCACGGAGACACACTAGGGTTGATATAACCCTTCTGCATAAGCTCATCCAACTGCCTACGTAACTCTTCCAACTCTGTTGGCGCCATACGATATGGTGCCTTTGAAATGGGCTGCGCTCCTGGAATAAGATCAATAGAAAATTCTAAAGCTTGATCGGGCAGCAGTCCAGACATCTCCTCGGGGAAGACGTCATCAAAATCTCGCACCACAGCTGGCCTCTCTAACTCCATCTGCATAGCCACAACCTCCACCGGTTTGGCCCGAAATCTGACCGGACCAAGCGAACTGCTTCCACGACTGAACTCAAATACTGGATGTCCGGGAATCTCGAACACCACCTTCTTCCTCCGACAGTCAATCGTAGCATAGAAGCTCACCAGCCAATCCATCCCAAGGACCGCATCGTAGTTGATGATGTTGTGGACAATGAAATCAGCATAAAGCTCATGTCCACAAACCACCAACGGGCAAGAATTGCACCCACGATGCACTGAGACCACCCCATTCCCTGTAACGATGTTCCAACTCTTGGGAAGAGAGGACGTCGACAAGGAATGCTTCTCCACGAAGCTCCGGGCCAAAATGCACATCGACGCACCTGAGTCAAAGAGGACTCGTGCAGGAAATGTGCAAACCAAAACCACACCTAACAAACAGTCTAACAATCAAATCCTATTCTAGCAACAAACATGAGCAAACAACCAAACATAACTAACAATCAAACATAACTAAGGAAGAAACAGCTAGGAGGGAAGTTACCTGTGATAACCTCATCCACGGCCATACTCTCCTTCTCAGTCATCAGGAAAGCCTGCCCTCTCGGCGGAACCGCCTACTGAAAGGCTTGTCTCTGTGGAACAAGGGGTGCTCCACGTCCAGCGGGCACAGGAGCTCGCTGCTGCAACGGCTGTGCTGCAATAGGTGCCCGCCAAGGCTGCTTCGACTTGGGGCACTCCCTGATGGTATGGGCAGGATCTCCGCAGATAATACACTGCCCCATGAACCTCCTACACTGATCCCTGAGGTGCCCGGTCTTGCCGTAAAAATGGCAAGTCTTCAGAATAGGCCCTTCGGCCTCTTGAACTGAACAGGCTGGATAGGCCTGAATCCAGGTCTAACCGCCGCTCTGACCTGCTCCACAGGCCTCTTCCCAGCTCCTGAAACATGCCCCCTCCTCTGGTTCAAATTCAACTCCTGCCGCCTCGCAGCAATCAGAACCTTCTGATATGATTCCAGGTCAGAAGAGGTCACAAAACTCTGAAGCTCCAAAGCAAGTCCCTGAAGGAATCGCTGAGCTCTCTCATCGGCATCTTGCACCATCTTTGGTGCAAACCGACTAAGCCTCGTGAACTCTTGGTGGTACTGATCCACCGACGAGCTCCCCTGCTTCAGATCTATGAAGCACTGTAGCATCACCTGCCTAGCAGCCTTCGGGAAGAACTCTCCATCAAATCTGGTCTTGAAGGTAGCCCAAACTATCGGCACCTCCAACATCTTCTCCTCAGCATCCCACCAGTTTCTGGCATTATCCTTCAGCTGCCTCTTAGCCAAATCAACCCATCCAGCCGGGTTAATCTTCGCTATTGTCAGGTTATCCTCAATATTCCTCATCCACTCATCCGCAGCCAGAGGACCTTCAGAACCATCAAAATATGCGGGACCCAGCTCCCGAAACTGCTTCGCTCTAGGCTCGGGGTGAGGGGCTTCCACCGCCCGAGCAGCTCTAACGGTCGGGGCATTCTGGACTTGCAGAAGCACGCCCTGCTGAACCTGCATCATCTGCATCATCATCCGCATCATCTCCCCGTTGGTGGGCTCCCGCTCAGGCTCCTCAACATGAGGGAGCGCACCACCGCCAGCACGGGTATTTCGCCTTCCTGCCATCTAATGACACAGAAACGAAATAATTAGACTCAATAGCGTAGGGCTCGGTTGTCGAATTTTATTTGTTGGACATTCTTATATTATTATCGTTATTCCGATAATTTGCAGTTACAGAGAGACCTGCATGGGCCACCACTAAACCCTGTCACGCCCCGCTTCCCTAAAATGGAGTCGAGATGTGAGAAGGTCCACTCAGACGTGGAGCCGTGAAGCTGCACGCCTGATAAGCGTCAATCTAGTGAAAGCAGGTCCCTGTAAATGCATACGGAACAAAAATAATAATAATAATATAGAAAGGAGATTGTTATAAAATAACCAATCTCAAAAATTCGTCCACAATAATATCCAACATCACAGACAAGCCACCATGCTAAAAGGAAAGAGTCTAAAGGCCTAACACACGGCCAACAAATCAAACACTACATAGAAAGGGTGCTACGCACCGATAACTAAAAGCAGTCTAAAACAAAAGGGAAAGCTCAACGAGGACAATAAGACTGATCTCCAGTGTCCACGAAGTCCTCGATCAACGCGGGTTCTGACTCAGCGTCAGCAAACACCACGTCCTCAGCGACAAACTCAGGCTCGGGATCTACATGTGTCACCCAAAAGAGAAAAGGGGCACATGTCAGCAAGTCGAAAGACTTGGGCAAGAAAACTGAAAGAAAGGTAAACTAACAACCTAGCAGTTATAGTATGGTGCATGGCATGGCAAGTATCGTATGGAAGTAACAAGTAAAGTACAATTAACAAGTAACCAGTGGTAGGTGTGACATGCATTGTCAAGTAACAAGTACAAGGGATCACCCACACACATGTGAGCGCCCTATTACCCGCAGGCTATGTTCAAGTACAAGGGATCACTCACACACAGGTGAGTGCCCTATTGCCCGCAGGCTTTGTTGAGCTCGTTTTCTGGACCACGAGCCAGAATCGTATTTGGTCTAGGGTTGTGCCCGCAAAACGGGTGCCTAGCCGGAACAAGTAGCACTAGTATGTAGCGATGCTACGCAATCACGATGAGTGTTCAAGCATGCAATGACATGAGCAGATATTCGTGTACCGTTAATTGAATTTAAACATGACAGGCAAAATGCAATGACGTGAACAGATATTCGCGTACCGTTAATTTAAATTAAACATGGCAGTTAAAGATGCATGGATGACATGAACAGTTAATACGCGTACCGTTAAGTGAAATTAAACGTGACATACAAGCATGATGAAGGTGACAGACCAAGCTTCGTTGTCAAGCTAGGTCAATGGCGTCCAGACGGCTATCCTTTCACCGTCTAGTCTCTTTTACGCTAAAGCAAGGCAATGGCCTAAGACATGGCCCAAATCAAGAGATGCAAGTTTCACTTGCCTGATACCGACGAGGACGGTCGACAAGCACGTCACACAAATGTTATCTACGGTGAATGGAACACTGCTATAGAGAAACAACATTAGAAAAGATATCTAGAACCGGTTTCTTAATTGAATCCTATGATGTCTAATAACCATTTTTATTAGGGTTTCACAATATCAATGTGGGTTGTGAAAACATTAAAGGATCGAACACTACCGTATAGAAGCGGAAGATCGACGCCGAGCAACCACCGCAACGGATGAACGATCCGGGAACCACGGCTCAGATCTGAAATGACGGGGAAAATCTGGAGAAAAATGGATTAAAGGGGGTTTTGAAGAGGAGATTGAAGCTTGGCCAATGGAGGTGAGATGGAGCTAGGGATGGTGGAGATATTCTTGAGATGAAGGAGGAAGGGTTTGGGGAAGATGGAGAAGGATTTGGGGAAGACAATGGCTCAGGAGAAAAGAAAGAAAGTGAAAGTGATCGGGTCTATTTATAGGAAGAATCCGGCGGCTGCCCACAAATTCGGGTTTCGACACTGATTAGTCGGTCAAAGAGCAACCACTGACCGACTAGTTTGGGAACTAGTCGGTCGGTTGACCAACACAGACCGACTAAGTGTAAACAGTAACTCCTGACGAAAAATAGGATTTAGATTTAGTCGGTCAAAGAACAAATACTGACCGACTAGTTTCTCATCTAGTCGGTCGACGAACGTTCTTAGACCGACTAAGAATGAACAGTACTTGGTATCAAAAATGATCATAGAGCTAGTCGGTTAAAGAACGATTTCTGACCGACTAGTTTGCAACCTAGTCGGTCGACAAACGTTCTTAGACCGACTAACGATAAACAGTAACTCCTGAATAATTATCAAAGCCCACTAGTCGGTCCATGAAAGTTTGCCAACCAACTGGATCGACATCTAGTCGGTCGGTTCCCCTTCTTGTACCGGCTAACGTGCACTGAAAGTTCCGAAATGGAGCGCGAGGCTCCGGGATCGATTCCTAAGACTCCTAGGCTCAATCTAACAGTAAGATACGACCGATATGAAGCCCGTCACGAATGACTTACTCCAAACTCGACGATCGACGGAAGAATCTAGAGAATCACAACGAATCGAACGAAAATGAAAACTTCCGAGACGGAAATGGAAATCACAACCAAAGAGAATGCAACCATATATATATATATATATATATATATATATATATATATATATATAATCCATACAAGAAAACCAGTCGTTACACTACACCTGGATTGGCCTGCTCGTTTCGAAATATGTTTGGGTACAACAAGAGGTCTAGCATATGGATGGATGAATGCATGTGCAGATAGCGGTTGCTCGTCCACCATCACGTGCTCCTGCACCCACTCCCAAGCCAGCGCCAATCAGGGTTGATGATGCCAAAGGTACCCCCATTCCAATCTCGAGTTGATCAATTATCAATCAGGTAGCAATATATAGCACAAGTAGTAGGTATGCTAATATGGTGAGTGAATATGTAGAATGCAGATGGGCATGCAAAGGGAGGTGTGCGCTGCATTCAAGACAGAATGTGTGCAACAGGGCATGCGTCACCTGCTGCTCCCACTGTCTCTGCGTCCCCCGGGAACATCCGGCAACACAGAACTCTGCGGGACATGCTACACACAGTGGCTCACCCACGGCAACCGCACTAAGTGCCCTTAATCTTGTTCTAAAACTCTGTTTATTCATTAAGAACTACTGTTATGATGCCTATCATGTATCACTTTATCAGCTGCGCGCATGCCACCTTGGCCCATGGACGGACTGGACGGACAAAGCATGTAGTTTGTAGACATGCATTTATGTGGAGCCATTATGATCAGTACTATGCCATCTTTATGCTTCTTTATGCTGCTCAAAGTTCAAAGGCAACATCCCCCACTGCTGCAAAAAGACCCCTACAGTGGTTAAGTATCATTTCTGATCTGGTCGAAATCTGGTCTGTAACATTTCTTATCTTTTTGTTATCGTTCTTGTTCTTTGCTATCAATTCATCTTTGGTTCAATATCAGATGATTCTTTAGCTTTTCCGTAATTGTAGGGTTTGGCATTTCAGTTGATAGATGATGTTATTAGTGGGTTGAAAGCATTTCACGGTCTGAGGCTGAGGGCAGTCATAGCAAACATCACTTCGTTAGGCGGCAGGGTTCAGAATGTGTTCGTGTTGTGAGCAAGAAAAAACCACGATGGTAGCGGGAATGCGAGCTTGGGCTCTTTGAAGGAGTCTTTGAAAGAAGCGTTGGCAAAGATTGCTTCCTTTGCTGCTGTGACAATGGATGCGTCGTCAAGCAAGAGGTAGAGAGGCTCCAGAGTCTTTTGCAATCGTACTACTGATGCAGGGTCTCTGGTATTGATCAAATAGCTTGCATTATTATCACATCATCTATTGTGGACAACCATTTGGTAATAAAAGTAAATCTTTGTTGCTTGAATTTTGAAGGCACTCGGTCCTTGTGTCTGGTTGGATGATACATGAAAAGTCTAATTTTTTGACAGCAACAACTTGTGTAATACTGTTTTTGGTGTTTTTGGTAATGAAATACTGTTTTTATTAATTATTATGTATAAATTTCTAATTAATACTATTTTTGAATAATATTATGTGTGTGTGTGTGTGTTTATCATGATGTGTACAGCTACTGCATGGAGATTTGGAACAGCTGCACCGCGTATTTTTTTTTAATTTTGTGTTTTTCCGCAACATTTTATAAAAGTTCTATAGAGTTTTAAACAACTATTTAAACCAGTTGTAATAGAAGTTTTCACAACCTTTTTTAAAAGTTGTAATAGTAGTTTACACAACTTTTAAATAAAGGTGTAATATTGCTTTCTACAAACTTTTAAATAGACACGAGCTCAGAAAAATCTGCAAAAATGTCCGTTGGAAACGTGAGATCACCATCTTCATCTGAAAAATAAGAGAAGACAAAATTAGGCCATAAAATCTTATCATTTAATATAAAGATCCATGTCTTCCAGAAAAGTTAAAAAATAACCCAGGCTTAGAAAAATACACAAAAATTTCCGTTGGAACCGGAAGATCACCATTTTCAACTGAAAAATAAGAGAACACAAAATTAGGCCATAAAAATCATATCATTTAATATAAAGATCCATATTTTACAGTAAACATTGAAAATAGCCCGGAGCTGAGAAAATTCTGCAAAAATTTCTGTTGGAACTGGGAGATTGCTATATTCAACTGAAAAATAAGAGAAGATAAATTTAGTCTATAAAAATCATATCAATTAATAAAAAGATCCATATCTTCAATAAACTATATAAAATAGTTTCGAGTTTAGAAAAATCTATAAAAATGGCCATTGGAACTAGGAGAGCGACATCTTCAATTGAAAAATAAGAGAAGACAAAATAAGACTATAAAAATCATTTGACTTACTATAAAGATTCAAATCTTATAGAAAATTTAGAAAATAGCCCAAATCTAAGAAAAATTTGCAAAAATATCTGTTTGAAATGGGAGATCGCCATCTTCAACAAAAAAAAGAGAAGACAAAATTAGGCCAAAAAGCGTATCATTTAATAAAAAGATCCATAACTTCTCGAAAATGTAGAAAAATAGTCCCAAGCTCAGAAATATTTGTAAAAATAATCATTGGAAGCGGGAGATCCCCATCTCCAAGTGAAAAATAAGAGAAGACAAAATTAGGCTACAAAAATAATATCATTTAATAAAAAGAGCCATATCTTCAATAAAATGTAGAAAATAGCCCCGAGCTCAAAAAAATCTGAAAAAATATTCATTAGAACCGGGAGATCGCCACCTTCAACTGAAAAATAAGAGAAAACATAATTAGGCTATAAAAATCACATCATTTGACCTAAAGATAGAGATCTCCTGGTTCCAACAGACATTTTTACCGATTTTTCTTTGCTCTGGGCTATTTTAATATTTTCTATAAGATAGCCATCTTCATTTGAAAATATGAGAAGATAAATTAGGCCAAAAATCATATTATTTAATAAAAAGATCTATATCTTCCAGAAAATGTAGAAAAAAGCATTTAGGTCAAAAATTTGCAAAAATCTTTGTTGGAACCGTGAGAACGACATCTTCAACTGAAAAAAATAGAAGACAACCTTAGACCAAAAAATCATATCATTTAATTAAATGGTCCATATATTCCATAAAATGAAGAAAGACAAACCTAAGCTAACAAAAATTAGTAAAAATGTCCGTTGGAATCGGTAGATCGCAATATTCAACTGAAAAAAATAAAAGAAGAAAAATGTAGGATATAATAATCATATCATTTAATAAAAAAGTTCATATCTTCCATAAAATGTAGAAAATAGCACCGACCTTCAAAAAAATCCACATAATTTTCTGTTGGAACCAGGAAATTGCCATCTTCAAGTAAAAAATTTGTGTAGACAAAATTAGGCTATAAAATCATATAATTTAATATAAAGATTCATATCTCCCAGAAAATGTAGAAAATATCCTGGATCTCAGAAAAATCCTCAAAAATGTTCATTGGAACCGGGAGATCGTCATCGTCATCTAAAAAAATAGAGAAGACAAAATTATGCCAAAAAATCATATCATTTCATAAAAAGATCCATATCTTCCAGAAAATGTAGAAAAAAGCACAAATCTAAGAAAAATCCGCAAAATTGTCTGTGAGAACCAAGAGATCGCCATATTCAACAAAAAAATATGAGAAGACAAAATTAGGCTACAAAAATCTTGTCGTTTAATAAAGAGATCAATATCTTTAATAAAATATAGAGAATAGCGTGAAGCTCAGAAAAGCCACAAAAATATCTGTTGGAACTAGGAGATCACCATCTTCAACTGAAAAAAAGAGAAGAAAAAATTAGGATATAAAAATCATTTCATTTAATAGAAAAAATTTTATCTTCCAGAAAGTGTACAAAATAGCACCGAGCTCAGAAAAATCCGCAAACATATCCATTAGAATCTGGAGATCGCCATCTTCAACTAAAAAATAAGAGAAGATAAAATTAGACCAAAATATCGTATCATTTAATAAAATGATGTATATCTTCCAAAAAAAGTGGAAAATAGCCCAGAGCTCTGAAAATTCCGCAAAATTGTCCGTTGGAACCGAGAGATAACCATCTTTAATGGGAGTATTCTTAGATGAAGAATTAGGCCAAATAAAAAGATTGACATCTTCAATTGAATAATCATATAATTAGGCCAAATAATCATATAATTTAATAAAAATATTGACATCTTCAACTGAATAATAAGAGAAGACAATTTAATAGATGAAGAAAATGTAGAAAATAGTACCAATCTCAGAAAATGATATATAAAAATCTTATCAGTTGAAGATGGCGATATCCTAGTTCCAACGGACATTTTAATAGATGAAGATGTCGATTTCCCGGTTCAAAGGACATTTTGGCCTAATTTTGTCTTCTTTGATATCATTAAACAATACGATCCATTTGTTCCAGAAAATGTGAAAAATAGCTCGGAGCTTAGAAAAATCTGTTAAAATGTCCGTCGAAATCGGGAGATCACCATCTTTAACCGAAATATAAGGGAAGACAAAATAAGGCCAAAAATCATATCATTTAATAAAAAGATCGCCATCATCAACTGGAAAATATGAGAAGACAAAATTATGCAACAAAATCAAATCAAAAAATATAAAGATCCTTATATTCCATAAAATATAGAAAATAGCCCAGGCTCAGAAAAATACGCAAAAATTTCTGTTGGAAACAGGAGATCGCCATCTTCAACTAAAAAAAGAGAAGCAAAATTAGGCCATAAAAATCATATCATTTAATATAAAGATCCATATTTTATAGAAAATATGGAAAATATCCCAGATCTCAGAAAAGTTTGCATAAATGTCCAGTCGAACCGGGAGATTGTCATCTTCATCTGAAAAATAAGAGAAGACAAAATTTGGCCATAAAATCATATCATTTATTACAAAAATCCATATCTAAAAGAAAATGTAGAAAATAGCACTGAGCTCAGAAAATACTGAGCTCAGAAAATTCCACAAACTTAGTCTATAAAAATAATATTAAATAATATTTAAGTAAAAAAAATAAGAGAAGACAAACTTAGTCTATAAAAATAATATCATTTAATAAAAAGATCCATATCTTTAATAAACTGTTGAAAATAGTTCCGTGTTTAAAAAATTCGAAAAAATGGTCGTTGAAACCAGAAAATCGACATCTTCAACTGAAAAATCAGAGAAGACAAAATTAGGCCTAAAAATCATATCATTTAATGAAAGATCTATATCTTCCAAAAAAATAAGAAAAAAGCCTCTAGGTCAAAACAATACGCAAAAATCGCCATTGGAACTGTGAGAACACCATCTTCAACTAAAAAAATAAGAGAAGACAACAATAAGCCAAAAAAATCATATTATCTAATAAAATGATCCATATCTTCCATAAAATAAAGAAAAATTTCTACAAGCTAACAAAATTCAGTAAAATGACCACTGGAACTGGTAGATCGCAATACTCAACTGAAAAAATAAGAGAAGAAAAACGCAGGATATAAAAATCATGTCATTTAATAAAAAAATTCTTATCTACAATAAAATGTAAAAAATAGCACCGAACTTCGAAAAATCTACAAAAATTTCTGTTGCAACCAAGAGATCGCCATCTACAACTGATAAATAAGAGTAGACAAAATTAGGCTATAAAAATAATATCAATTAATATTAAAACTCATATCTTACAAAAATGAAGAAAATACCCAGAGCTCTGAAAAATCTGCAAAAATGTTCGTTGGAAACGAGAGATCGTCATCTTCTTCTGAAAAATAGAGAAGACAAAATTAGGCCAAAAAATCATATCATTTCTTAAAAAGATCCATATCTTTCAGAAAATGTAGAACAACAGACTCTAGCTAGAAAAATCTGCAAAAATGTCCATTGGAGCCGAAAGATCGCCATCTTCAATTTAAAAACAAGAGAAGACAAACATAGACTATAAAAATATATCATTTTTAAAATTGCATAAAATAGCACTGAGCTTATAAAAATCCGTAAAAATATCCGTTGGAATATGGAGATCGACATCTTCAACTGAAAAATAAGAGAAGACAAAATTAGCCAAAAATTATATCATTTAATAAAAAGTTACATATCTTCCAAAAAATTTAGAAAATAGTCCCAAAACAGAATAATATGCCAATGTCAGTTAGAAACGGGAGATCGTAATCTTCAACTGAAATATAAAAGAAGACAATTCTGGCCAAAAAATCATATCCTTTAATAAAAAGATCCATAACTTTTCGAAAATGTAGAAAATAGCCCCAATCTAAGAAAAATCTGCAAAATTATCCCTTGGAACTGGGAGATCACCATATTCATCTGAAAAATATGAGATGACAAATTAGGTTATAAAAATCATATCATTTAATATAAAGATTTACATTATACAAAAAATATAGAAAACAGCTCGAAGCTCAAAAATATCCGCGCAAATGTCTATGGATCCTAGAGATCGCCATCTTCAAATTAAAAAAAGTGAAGACAAAATTGGGCCAAAAAATAATATCATTTCATAAAAAGATACATAACTTCCAGAAAATTTAGAAAAATCTGCGAAAATGTCTATTGAAACCGAGAGATGCCATCTTCAACTGAAAAAAATAATAGAATACAAACGTAGGCTATAAAAATCATATTATTTAATAAAAAGTTCTATACCTTCCATAAAATGTAGAAAATAGCACCAGCTCAAAAAATACGCAAAAATCTCAGTTGGAACTGGAAGATAGACATCTTCAACTGAAAAATAGGAGAAGAAAACATTAAGCTATAAAAATCATATCATTTAATAAAAAGATCCATAACTTTTCGAAAATATATAAAATACCCCGAAGCTCAGAAAAATCCGCAAAAAAGTTCGTTTAAACCGGGAGTCGTCACCTCCATCTGAAAACAATAAGAGAAGAAAACATTAGATCAAAAATCATATAATTTAATAAAAAGATCCATAACTTCCCGAGCTCAGAAATATCGACAAAAATGTTCGTTGGAATCGAGAGATCGCCATTTTCCACTAAATAATAAGAAAAGACAAAACTGGGTTATAAAAATCATATCATATAATATAAAGATTCAAATCATATAGAAAATGTAGAAGATAGATCAGAGCTCAGAAAAATGCAAAAAAATGTCCATTGGAACCGGGAGATCGCCGTCTTCAACTGAAAAATAAAAGAAGACAAAATTAGGCCAAAAATCATATCATTTAATAAAAAGATACATATATTTCAGAAAATGTTGAAAAATAGCCCCGAGCTCAGAAAAATTGACAAAAATATTCAGTGAAACCGGGAGATCGCCATATTCCACTGAATATTAAGATAAGAAAAATTAGGTTATAAAAATCATATCATTTAATATAAAGATTCAAATCATACAGAAAATGTAGAAAATAGATCAGAGCTCAAAAAATACGAAAAAATGCCACATTGGAACCGAGAGATCGCAACATTCAACTGAAAAAAGAGAAGACAAAATTAGGCCAAAAATCATATTATTTAATAAAAGACTCATATCTTCCAGAAAATGTAGAAAAAAAAGCCCAAAGTTAGGAAAAATATACCAAAAATGTCCGTTGGAACCGGGAGATCGCCATATTCAACTGAAAATATGAGAAAACAAAAATTAGGCTACAAAAATCTTGTCATTTAATAAAGAGATCCATATCTTTAATAAAGTGTAAAATATAGCCTAGAGCTCAGAAAAATCCGCAAAAATATCTGTTGGAACTGGGAGATTGCCATCTTGAACTGAAAAATAAGACAAGGAAAAATTAGGATATAAAAATCGTATCATTTAATATAAAGTTTCTTATTTTCTAGAAAGTGTAAAAAATAACACCGAGCCCAGAAAAATCCGCAAAAATGTCCGTTGGAACCGGAAGATCGCCATCTTCAACTAAAAATAAGAAAAGACAAAATTAGGCCAAAATTTAATATCATTTAATAAATTGATACATATCTTCCAAAAAAGTGGAAAATAGTCCGGAGCTCAGAAAATTCCTCAAAAATGTCCGTTTGAACCGGGAGATCGCCATCTTCAACTAAATAAATAAGAGGAGAAAAATTTAGGTCAAAAGTTCATATCATTTAATAAAAAGATCCATAACTTCCTGAAAATGTAGAAAAATAGCACCGAGTTTAGAAAAATCTACAAAAATGTCTGTTGAAACCGGAAGATCGCCATCTTCAACTGGATAATAAGAGAAGACAAAATTAGGTTATAAAATTCATATCATTTAATAGAAAAATTCATGTCATACATAACATATAGAAAATAGCTTGGAGCTAAGAAAAATAGGAAAAAAAGTCCATTGGAATCGGGAGTCGCCATCTTCAACTAAAAAAAATAAAAGAAGACAAAATTCGGCCAAAATCATATCATTTAATAAGAAAATACATATCTGTCATAAAATGTAGAAAATAGCACCGAGCTTAGAAAAATCCGCACAAATATCTGTTGGAACCAGGAGATCACAATATTCAACTGAAAAAAGAGATGACAAAATTAGGCCAAAAATCATATTATTTAACAAAAAGATTCATATCTTCAAGAAAATATAGAAAAAATCCCAAAGCTTTGAAAAATCCTCAAAGATGTCCGTTGGAACCGGGAGATCGCCATATTCAACTGAAAAATATGAGAAGACAAAATTAGGCTACAAAAATCTTGTTATTTAATAAAAAGATCCATATCTTTAATAAAATGTTGAAAATAGCCCGGAGCTCAGAAAACTCCGCAAAATGTCTGTTAGAACTCGGAGATCTCCATCTTCAACTGATGAAAATAAAATTAGGATATAAAAAATCATTTCATTTATATAAAAATTCTTATCTTCCAGAAAGTGTACAAATTAACCCCGAGCTCAGAAAAATCGGCAAAAAAATGTATGTTGGAACCGAGAGATCGCCATCTTCTACCGAAATATAAGAGAATGCAAAATTAGGCTAAAATACCATATCAATTAATTAAATGATGCATATTTTTCAAA